>ML798397.1:121413-137704 GCA_009831015.1 Picea engelmannii
CATCACTGACACAAGAATTCACCAGCTGAGGAATAGATCCATTTCAGAGTATCTCATTAAATGGAGGAAACTACCGGCTGAAGATTCCACTTGGGAAGATGAGTCTTTTATACAGAAGCATCCATAGTTACTCAAGCGTTGCGAACAACACTTGTCTCAAGGGGAGGGGAATGTTAAGCCCTAATATTGGCTCATTACCCCTTAATTGGGGAATATTATATTAGTAATGTTATTTTATTTATGTCATCTTTAGGCCATTAGTTGTAATTATAGCTCCTAGTCTCCTATATATACCAAGGAGACATTTTCATTTTGAATCATATTGTACTTGAACATTTAAGTTGGGTAAAAGGAGGTTTCCCCCTCGAAGAGGCTTATTATCTAAAATTATCTCTTTTTCAAGGCGTTGAGTACTTTTTCTGAGGTTTTTCTATGCTATATTGATATTTGGTTCTTAACACAATGCTAATGGCCATTTCTATCATGGAAGTCTCTATTTCTTTTTAGGTATTGTGGCAAGAAAATATATGAACCTAGTCAAGTTATGGATTTTTGTATGGAAAACTCAGGAATCCAATGACCTTATTTGTGGTTCTTATCCTTTGGGGAAGTGGGTAGATGTGAGATCTTTGATCAGTGAAAATATAGTCCAACATGTGGATACAAGGAGGAATGTTTCCTTGGAAAATTATGACCATTGTTATTAAGGAAGAATTTTAGAAACATAGGTTTGCAATCATGATTTAAGGAAGATTTTAGGCAACATAAATGGTATTACAGTAGAAATAAATTGGTTTCCTTAGCCTTTCATATATGATAAGAATGTATTTATACCAAGTTTTGAGGAGCATCAGTTAAGAACACCATTATCATGATGAAGTATTAACCCTTTTGCATACTTAATGAAGGTAATGTAAACTACAGATTTCCATGTATCTAGCATCCACTAAATGTTTTTTTATTGTAAGGAGATGGAGCTTCAATTCTATAAAACAACTAGCTCTCTCCATTATATTTTTATGGTTGCATTGATAGGGAAATTCCATCTAAAATTAGTTGAAGATCCATTTAAAGATGAAGTTTAAGGGTTTGTAATGTTACATTCTTCATCTTGTTTTAGCATTTCCATGGATGTATTTGATTGTTGAAGTTTCTCTTGCAAAATTGTTCTAATAATATTCATCAAGGGTCATTTTTCCATAGAAAAAAAAACAAGGTTAAGGTGGAACATGTTGATGTTATGGTAGCTGCAGGAGGTATTTACCTCCACCTGTAAACCTGACAAGAATAGAATATTTCAGGAAGCAAGACGAAACCCTAATTAGTTGGCTAATAACCCTAGAAGACAAGTCGGCTCAAGAGGATAATTTGTATTAGGTTATTAGCCTCCAAGATAAGAAGTCGGCTAAAGGAAATATTATATACTAAGTAAATAGGCACCCAGAATGAGAAGTCATCCCAGACAGTTTTCCAGATTTAGTATAAATATAGGAGGCCAATCTTCATTCTGTTAGGTATTCTCACAACTGCAGAAGCAACACTTGTGCACACTACAGTTGGCCAGTTGTGCGCAACTTTGGAGGAGAGTTGTTGTTGAAGCTACTGCAACTAGAAGATTTCAGTTTTGGCTTGGACTATCTCTTGGTTATGGTTTGGACTCTCTGATTAGCTCTTTTTGGTGTGCAAGTCACATCCCAAACCATTTCGGGGACTCTTGGCAATTCCTCCTCAGGGCATAAAATCCTAACGGAGCAAAATTTTTGAGTTCCATGAGATTTTGCATGATTTTTTAGGCATGGATTAGGTGACCACATTTTCCATCCTCTCCTGATGCATGGCTTCATAAATTGGATCCCTAAATCCAAATGTTGCATTTCTTCTTACTAAACAAAGCACTAGTTATCGAAAGCGATGAAAAAAACAACTTTTGAGGGGTTGGATCAGGGAGTGAGGGGTGCTCTAGGTAAAATACTATGCCAGGAATCCAAAAAAGATGACGTTTCTTCAATCCGAGTCTCTTCTTTCATTTTATTCCCAGTTGCAAGTCGCATCCCAAACCATTTTGGGGACTCTTGGAAGTTCCTCCTCGGGGAATAAAACCCTAACGAAGAAACATTTTTGAGTTCCATGAGATGTTGCATGATTTTTTAGGCATGGAATAGGTGATCACATTGTCCATCCACTCCCGAGGCATGGTTTCATAAATTGGACTCCTAAATCCAAATGTTTCATTGCTTCTTACTGAGCAAAGCACTAGTTATTGAAAGCGATGAAAAAAACAACTTCTGAGGGGTTGGAACCGGGAGTGAAAGATGCTCTAGCTAAAATCCTATGCCAGAAATCCAAAAAATATGATGGTTCATCAATCTGAGTCTTGGTTTTCATTTTATGCCCAGTTTCAAGTCGCATCCCAAACCATTTTGGGGACTCTTGGCAATTCCTCCTCGGGGCATAAAAACCTAACGGAGCAACATTTTTGAGTTCCGTGAGATGTTGCATGCTTGTTTAGGCATGGACTAGGTGACCACATTGTCCATCCATTCCTGAGGCATGGTTTCGTAAATTGGAGCCCTAAATCCAAATGTTGCATTGATTCTTACTGAGCAAAGCATTAGTTATTGAAAGTGATGAAAAAAACAACTTATGGGAGTTGGAGCTGGGAGTGAGGGATTCTCTAGCTAAATTCCTATGCCAGGAATCCAAAAAATATGACGGTTCCTCAATCCAAGTCTCTGTTTTTGTTTTATGCCTAGTTGCAAGTCGCATCCCAAACCATTTCGGGGACTCTTGGAAATTCCTCCTCGGGGCATAAATGCCTAACGGAGCAACATTTTTTAGTTATGTGAGATGTTGCATGCTTGTTTATGCATGGAAAATGTGACCACATTTTCCATTTGATCCTAAGGCATGGTTTCATAAATTGGACCCCTAAATCCAAATGTTGCATTGCTTCTTACTGAGCAAAGCACTAGTTATCGAAATCGATTAAAAAAAAACTTATGAGGGGTTGGAACCGGGAGTGAGGAGTGCTCTAGATAAAATCCTATGTCAGGAATACAAAAAATATGATGGTTCCTCAATCTGAGTCTCCATTTTCATTTTATGCCCAATTGCAAGTTGCATCCCAAACCATTGCAAGGACTCTTGGAAATTCATCCTCGGGGCATAAATGCCTAACGAAATAGGATTTTTTAGTTCCATGAGATGTTGAATGCTTGTTTAGGCATGTACTAGGTGACCACATCATCCATCCACTCCTGAGGCATGGTTTCATAAATTGGACCCCTAAATCCAAATGTTGCATTGCTTCTTACTGAGTAAAGCACTAGTTATCGAAATCGATGAAAAACCCAACTTCTGAGGGTTTGGAACTGGGAGTGATGGGTGATATAGCTAAAATCCTATGCTAGGAATCCATCGAAGTTGATGATTCCTCAATCCGAGTCTCAGTTTTAATTTTATGCCCAGTTGCAAGTCACATCCCAAACCATTTGAGGGACTCTTTCCCAATTCCTCCTTAGGGAATAAAAACCTAATGGAGCAACATTTTTTAGTTCCATGAGATGATGCAAGCTTGTTTAGTCATGGAATATGTGACCACATTTCCCATCAACTCTCGAGGCATGGTTTCATAAATTGGATCCTTTAATCCAAATGTTGCATTGCTTCAAACTGAGCAAAACACTAATTCTCGAAAACGTTGAGTACTACAAATTGTGAGGCATGGCACCCGAGAGTGAGGGTTTCTCTAGATGAAATTCTATCACAATAATACATCTAATTCAATGGTTCCTTAATTCAAGTCTCGATATTCATTGTATGCCCATTTGCAAGTCGCATCCCAAACCATTTCAGGGACTCTTGGCCAATTCATCCTCATGGCATAAAAACCTAACTAAGTAGCATTTTTGAGTTCCATGAGATGTTGCATGCTTGTTTAGGAATGGACTAGGTGACCACATTTTCCATATTCTCCTGAGGCATGGTTTCATTATTTGGACCCCTAAATCCAAATGTTGCATTGCTTCTTACTGAGCAAAGCACTAGTTATCGAAATCGATGAGAAAAACAACTTCTGAGGGGTTGGAACCAAGAGTGAGGGGTTCTCTAGCTAAAATCCTATGCTAGGAATCCAAAAATGATGATGGTTCCTCAATTTTAGTCTTTGTTTTTGTTTTATGCCCAGTTGCAAGTCGCATCCCAAACCATTTCAGGGACTCTTGGCAATTCTTCCTCGGAACATAAATGCCTAATAAAGTATCATTTTTGAGTTCCATGAGATGTTGCATGCTTGTTTAGGCATGGAATAGGTGACCACATTTTCCATCCACTCCCGAGGCATGGTTTATTAAATTGGACCCCTAAATCCAAATGTTGCATTGCTTCTTACTGAACAAAGCACTAGTTATCAAAATCAATGGAGAAAACAACTTCTGAGGGGTTGTAACCGGGAGTGAGGGGTGATCTAGCTAAAATCCTATGCCAGGAATCTAAAATCGATGATTGTTCCTCCATATAAGTCTTTTTTTTCATTTTATGCCCAGTTTCAAGTCACATTCCAAACCATTTTGGGGACTCTTAGCAATTCCCCCTTGGGGCATAAAATCCTAACAGAGCAACATTTTTGAGTTCCATGAGATTTTTCATGCTTGTTTAGGAATGGACTAGGTGACCACATTCTCCATTCGGTCCCGAGGCATGTTTTTTTAAATTGGACCCCTAAATCCAAATGTTGCATTGCTTCTTACTGAGCAAAGCACTAGTTATCGAAATCGATGAAAAAAACAACTTCCGAGGGGTTGGAAATGGGAGTGAGGGGTTCTCTAGCTAAAATCCCATGCCAAGAATCCATCGAAGTCGACGGTTCCTCAATCCAAGTCTCAGTTTTTTTTTTATGCCCAATTGCAATTCGCATCCCAAACCATTTCAGGGACTCTTGGTCAATTCCTCCTCAGGGCATAAAAACCTAACAAAGCAAGATTTTTTAGTTCTGTGATATGATGCAACATTTTTCAGGAATGGACTATGTGACCACATTTTCTATCTTCTTCCGATGCATAGTTTCATAAATTGGATACTTTAATCCAAATGTTGCATTGCTTCAAACTGAGAAAAACACTAGTTCTCGAAAACAGTGAGTACTGCAAATTATGAGGCATGGAACCCGAGAGTGAGGGGTGATCTAGATGAAATCATATCCCAGTAATCCATCAAAATTGATGGTTCCTTAATCCAAGTCTCAATATTCACTATATGCTCATTTGCAAGTCGCATCCCAAACCATTTCGGGGACTCTTGGCAATTCCTCCGCAAGGTATAAATGCCTAACGAAGCAGCAATTTTGAGTTCCATGAGATGTTGCATGCATTTTTAGGCATGGAATTGGTTACCACATTTTCCATCTTCTCCTGAGGCATGGTTTTGTAAATTGGACCCCTAAATCCAAATGTTGCATTGCTTCTTACTGAGCAAAGCACTAGTTATCGAAATTGATGGAGAAAAAAACTTCTGAGGGGTTGGAATCAGGAGTGAGGGGTGATATAGCTAAAATCCTATGCTAGGAATCCAAAAAATATGATGGTTCCTCAATCTGAGTCTATGTTTTCGTTTTATGCCCAGTTCCAAGTCACATCCCAAACCATATCTGGGACTCTTGGCAATTCCTCCTTGGGGCATAAAACCCTAACAGAGAATTTTTTTTGAGTTCCATGAGATTTAAATGATTTTTTAGGCATTTAATAGGTGACCACATTTTCCATCCACTCCCAAGACATGGTTTCATAAATTGGACCCCTAAATCCAAATGTTGCATTGCTTCTTACTGAGCAAAGCATTAGTTGTCGAAATCGATGGAAAAAACAACTTCTGAGGGGTTGGAACTGGGAGTGATGGGTTCTCTAGATAAAATCCTATGACGAGAATCCAACAGAGATGACGGTTCCTCAATCCAAGTCTCAGTTTTCATTTTATTCCCAGTTGCAAGTCGCATCCCAAACCATTTTGGGGACTCTTGACAATTCCTCCTCGGGGCATAAAAGCCTAATAGATCAGAATTTTTAAGTTCCATGAGATGGTGCATTCTTTTTTAGGCATGGAATAGGTGACCACATTGTCCATCCTCTCTCAAGGCATGGTTTCATAAATTGGACCCCTAAATCCAAATGTTGTATTGCTTCTTACTGAGGAAAACACTAGTTATCAAAATCGATGAAAAAATAACTTCCAAGGGGTTGGAACTGGGAGTGAGGGGTGATCTAGCTAAAATCATATCCCATTAATCCATTGAAGTCGACGGTTCCTCAATCTGAGTCTCGGTTTTCATTTTATGCCCAGTTGCAAGTCGCATCCCAAACCATTTCAGGGACTCTTGGTCAATTACTCCTCAGGGCATAAAACCTAACGGAGAAACATTTTTTAGTTCTGTGAGATGTTGCAAGATTTTTTAGGCATGTACTATGTGACCACATTTTCCATATACTCCTAAGGCACGGTTTCATAAATTGGATCCTTTAATCCAAATGTTGCATTGCTTAAAACTAAGCAAAACACTAGTTCTCGAAACAATTGAGTACTGCAAATTCTGAGGCATGGCACCCAAGAATGAGGGGTTCTCTAGATGAAATCCTATCCTAGTAACCCATTGGTGTCGATGGTTCCTTAATCCGAGTCTCAATATTTTCTATATGCCCAGTTGCAATTCGCATCCCAAACCATTTCGGGGACTCTTGGCCAATTCCTCCTCATGGCATAAAAACCTGACTAAGTAGCATTTTTGAGTTCCATGAGATGCTACATGCTTTTTTAGGCATGGACTAGGTGAACACATTTTTTGTCCTCTCTTGAGGCATGGTTTCATAAACTGGACCCCTAAATCCAAATGTTGCATTGCTTCTAACTGAGCAAAACACTAGTTATCGAAATGGATGAAAAAAACAACTTCCAAGGGGTTGGAACCGTGAGTGAGGGATGCTCTAGCTAAAATCATATCCCAGTAATCCATCGAAGTGGATAGTTCTTCAAGCCAAGTCTTTGATTTAGTTTTATGCCCAGTTGAAATTCGTATCCCAAACCATTTCAGGGACTCTTGGCCAATTCCTCCTCAGGGCATAAAAACCTAATGGAGCAACATTTTTTAGTTCTGTGAGATGTTGAAAGCTTGTTTAGGCATGGACTGGGTGATCACAAGAAGAAACCTAAAACCATAGTATCATGCTTAGAGCTTAATGTAAAGGCTTTGAGCCAACACCTTAGGCCTACGAACTAATACCAAGATAAAGGGAACCCAACACCATTGATGAGGTCAAAAAAATAAACTACAATGAGAGAGTTGTGATAGCATGTCACCTAAGATACAATAAGTAAGAAAATAATGCAACTTTTGTGGATAATAAAATAGAGAATGATATGTCATCATCTTCTCCAACTAATGCCATGCCTCCACTTGGAAATTATAGGCATTTCCATACAAAAAGAGGAGAACCGAGTAGCAACAAAAACCACCATAAATATAGTGCAAAACTTGTAACTAAACCTTCAATGGAAATATTAGGAAAGGAACCCACTATCACAACAATTATTATGGTTTGTGAAGCCCCGCAATATGCATTAGATGTGTTTAATATGACCTCCCATACCCATAATGCAATGTTACAAGTCATCTTCAATAAAAATACCAAATTATGATGTTTTTCTTCATAATCATGGTAGTAAATGTCATATAGAGGATCCTCATATAACTTTCCATTGAAAATGATTTGACAAAGACTCCCCTTCTTAGGTTTCTATCCAATTCTATTATTTCAATCCTTAAATATTATGCTCACCACCCCTATCAATATCTCTTTTGTGTTGCACAAAACTATAGTAGTCAAGATGTTGATCCTCCTAGACTAGAGAAAATGTATCCATAACAATCAAATGGATGTGCTCCATAATTGGAGTTACCATGTGAGGCCTTGAAATGCCTTGCATACCATTTATTTATCTCACCCTCAATACAAGCAACTGGAAACTAATGATTCAAAGAAATACGACTTCCCAACACCATGTTATACCAGATATATTGAATTCAGGGAATCAAAATTTTTCCCTGGTAACAATGCCAATCGTCATCTCCCAAAATTGCACTTTTAAATATGAAGTCCCACATAACAATCAAGGCAAGCTTGATTCTACTCAAGAGTTCTCACTACCACCAAATTTGCTCAAACCACATACTACTAATATGCCAAAGGGATCATCTACTAATATTCCAAAGGGATCCACAAGGGTAACATTGTTTCCTCCTGCATCCCACACTAAAACCACATACTACTAATATGCCAAAGGGATCTTAGCAAGTGGATACATTTCCCTCACTAGTTCCTCCATCATTTCTACATATTGCATATGAGACATAGCATGTTAGTATTTCATCTTCAGTAACTTTTGTATAGGACACTGGTTGTTATTTTAATTAAACTCCAATCCAACTTATATTCCATTAATTTAACATTAATGAGATGTCACACAATTACATAATGTTTACTCTAGAAACAACCCAAATGGGAAAAACAAATTGCAATGGTTACTCAATTCTCATTTTGAGAATATTTGGTTACAATGTAACTCATGGATCTTTGTGCATACTTTCCTCTTTGGCCAAAATACCCTTTGAGAGTTGTGTCAAAAGGACGAATAGGATATCTTCATGAAGAGGTCTGGGAGATATATCTGTCAGTCGTGGAAAATTTCTTTATCCCACCTGACTGAGGGGGAACTCCATATGAATTATCGACTCTCCCTATGAGCCAACTAACTCTCTATGTTATTAGGCTCACTCTAATTCTACATGAATCCTCTAAAACTTGACTCCCTATGAGACTATATAAAATATGGAGCCATATTCTCCCTCTACATATGATAACCTCCCCTGAAGTCTGATATCCTATGAACTATTCTGGGAGGCTGCTCCTTCGTACTAGATCCTGACACCTGACTCCCTCTAAAATTTGGCTCCTTCTGAGATGGTACTTGGTGGGTCCATCTGCCTCACCACTGGTGGAACCACCTACTCCTCCTCATAATTGTGACTCTATGTAACTCGAGAAAATTTGAGGTCATTTTCTCTCCCTTAAAGTATCACTGAGAGTTGCATGCCTCTCTACATCTTACAAAGTGTCACGAAGCCAAGCTAGCCTCTTCCTAGTCACTACAACATTTATAGGTAGATCTACTATCTCGACTGTATCTACTAACACTTCCTGGTATTATGAAGGATGAACAACTAGACAAGGATCTGTATGGTCATCCTGCTCAAAAATCAAATTTTAATTTTTTTTCAAAATAAAAATATGTCATCACAAGAGCGATGACTACTAGAATTGTTGTGACAAAATTGCTATACAAATAACAAAAAATTGTATAGCAGTATTGTCGCAAAATGTCGTGTTCTCGTCTCTCTTCGACGATCACTTCTATAACTAATTCATCACAAATTTCTCCAGATTGTCAATCTTGTGACAATCTGCATATATTTTTGGGTGTGCGACGATCTCCCTATATTGTCACTCTTACGACGATCTCTCTTACATTGTCTCATGTGCGATGATTTTCCTCCTTTGTCTCTCCTTCGATGATGTCCCTAGTGTTGTCTCTCTTGCGATGTTGTGTCAGCTTCGTCACACGTGACATGTCATGTGAAGTTACATTTGGAAGACCTTAGATTCATTGGAATATCCACGACATAATGTCACAAGAGCATTGAAATAACCGTCGCAAAATGACCCAAATTTGCTAGTGAATGAATGGGTGAATGAGCCAATTTCCATTAGCATGAATGGAGGGAAAACGATAATACAAGAGGTTCTAATTTTCATGAGGATGGAATCTTTTACACTCCTCATATGTGAGGTAGATTTCCTTACCAACCACCACATGCACTTAATGATTGAATTATAAGTCGATGTTGGTTGAGGTTTTAATATAGAAAATTATAAAATTTAGGAATTAGGAAACTCATGATTATTTATTTTTCCCCATTGGACCCTCTTTCATCTTCCCCTCTGACTCATAGCCCCTCTAATTCTCTTCGCATTTGGTTTGGACCCTAGCCTTGAGCTCAGCACTAACAATCCATACAAGATATTTACAACAATTACATACAAGGTTATTTTATCTTAAACTCATATGGCTTAACTCTAGTCATTATAAAAAATCATTTACAAATTATACATAAGTCAACCAATACATCCAAAGGGCCAAAATTGAGATATTACATGTTCTTTTGGCCTCAAGGTTCGAATTTGTAAAATGTATTATATGGTTATAAATATTTTAGGCATGGTTTCTTTGTCTTTTGAGTCTAATTTGGTCTCAGAAGTAACTTATTTGTTTCCTTATTCATCTTAATCCATTATGGAAACATCTATTTCTTGGCCATTCTCAATCATAAAATGATATAATCATATTTTGTTTCACAATTGTGACCTAATGTCCATTCTTAGTTCCAATTGAGACATGTTTAGACTTACTTATTTTCATTGCCTAGTATATAGATTTTTTTACCATTACATTGATAATGGAGGAATGGAAATAATTGTTTTCTTTGTTGCAGTAAAAGATACTCTTATGTGAATTAATAGCTTCCTTTCAATTAACTTGCCTTTAGCTTTTTCTTCAACAATGTTTGTTGGTTTCCATAGTTTAAGTTCAATGCCTATATCTACCTTTAGTATTGCAATGTAAATTTTAACATCTTCTCATTTGTGAGATTGGGGACTTGAGTCATTGATACTTCCAATTCATGTGTGAAATATCTTACTAATATAGTTTGGCATAAGTGGGTGAAATTCATGAAGAATGTGTCCTCCTCTTCATCATCATGGAGCATTTCCCTAGTGTCAATAATCCTCTAAACTTACATTCCCCACACATGAATCAATCGTATGTGTTCTCTTCAAGACATGGATTCCAATGAGACATTTTCTTAGTCGGAGGGCTCACAGATTCTTTTCAATCAACTTGCCTTTATCTTTTTCTTCAACAATTTTTGTTGGTTTCCATAGTTTAAGTTCAATGCCTATATATACCTTTAGTCTTGCAATGTACATTTTAACATCTTCTCATTTGTGAGATTGGGGACTTGAGTCATTGATACTTCCAATTCATGTGTGAAATCTCTTACTAATATAGTTTGGCATAAGTGGGTGAAATTCATGAATAATGTGTCCTCCTCTTCATCATCATGGAACCCTTTTAAAACTCATCATGGATCATTTCCCTAGTGTTGATAATCCTCTAAAATTACATTCCCCACACATGAATCAATCGTCCTTGTTCTCTTCAAGACATGGATTCCAATGAAACATTTTATTAGTCATCCATGGGAGGGCTCATATCGAAGTACCTCTCTATCCCATTTATCCAAGTACTTATTGCTCTATTTTCTTAGTGATCATATTTGGGTAACTCAAATTTTACCTTATTAAAATACCTTAGCAACATTCTGTAATTTGATGAAACAAGACTCTTTGGAATGCTTTGGAAGAAGTCCTATTAGTTTTGGGAGAGCTTTGGGATGAAATTTTTTTTTCAAGTAGTCTACTTAATTCAATTTGTCATTATAGTGACTTTGATATGGTCCAATTTTTTCTAGATGTCAACAACTTCTTAATCGATAACTTTAACTAGTTTATTCATCATCCATTCCATTTCAATCATAAATATACCAATTTATGTCATTAAATCAATGGGGGGGGTTGGTGTTTCATTAATTCTCCCCTCAAGTTTCACCGTTCATGGAAAGGATAAGACTTTAGCAAATTTCCCAAAAGGCAGAGGCAAGAGAAATAACCACTATCACCTCAATGTTTAATCCTCTCACTTTGGGGCTAGTACATTTTTAGAGCAAAGGTAGTGTCCTTAAACATTTGGTTTCATCATTGAACACTATCATACTCTATATTTTTCACTAGAGCACAAAATTTGCATGGTGGGAGAAAAATTGTGGACAATAAAGGTAAACCCTCATACGAGTCTTCTCAAATGAACTGGTGCATTAAAGTTGGGCCATGGAGTCTAAGAAATCAAATTCAGGGTTTGGAAATCTTATTATTTGGGATTAATTGGAAGCACAAAGCCTCATCATATTTCTCCATCTCCATTCCACAATCTATCACTTGAAATAAGATTTCACAACATATCACTCGAAAAAAGAGATGATTCTTTCGGATTCATTGGAAGCAAAAAGTATCATCAAATTTCTCCATCTCCATTCCACAACCTATCACTAGAAAAAAGAGATGAAGGCATTCAAAAAGATAAATGGTGTTCTCCAATAACCATATTGTTGTGTGAGACATCAACACCTTCCCTTTTTTTATGTCCTTTCTCACAGATTCATTTCCAAATGAGAAACTAGGACCCTCCTTTTTGTCTTGACACCCTCTTAATTTGTTGAGAAAATTGCTCATCTTCTTGATCTCCATTAAAGTCTACCCACAACTCTTTGAGAATTTTTTTAACTTGCAATATTTTGTTTGGTTTCTCGCAGAACACTTAACAATTTCTAGACGTGAGTTACGTGAGTTTTGGTGTATCGAAAAGCTTCCCAACAAATTTTCTGACACATCAATGGACTTTCCCTCAACTTCTCTAATACAGAGTTTTCAACATTGACGTAGTTGACAACATAGTTGAAGACAAACTGGTAGAATTCCCTGCAACTTCATCGATACAAATACGTCACCACCATCGTAGTTGCCAACATCATTGTCGATACACTGACAATGTTCCCCTCACTGCTCCCGATATGAAGAACTTTCTACCTACTTCGCCAACACACTAAACTTGATACTGACCTAGTTCCCTTTAACTATTTTGGTACAATATTGCTTCATATTGGTGAGGTTGATACTACCATCATTGATGCATCGATTCTCTTTCACTCAAAGTCTATGGTACCTCATGCTATGTGCCAACAAAATCCTATAAAAGGGATTCTCCCACCTTGTATTTCATTTCATTTCATCGAGTAAAAAGAGAGGAATATTCCAGTCTGCATGAGGAATGAACTCATGAGAAGTGTTTCACATGTATTTGACCCTATCAAGTATCCACGTGTCAACTACCTATAGGTAGGATTTCTGCTCAGCTTGTCATTTTGGTCTTTTGTATTTCAGTTTTGGGTTTAAATTAATACACATATACATTGTTGGAACCTGTTAAACCCCTCACACTCCCTTAACCCTACCATCTCTTGATCCCCAAGCACCCAGTGACACTCACCATATATATATATATATATATATCTTATCCTAATCCCCCAAGCTCAACCTTTTCATCTCTGTGCCCCATCAAATACCATATCATCACTCGACAACTTTCCCTCAATGCATTGAATGATCTTTGAGATATGGATCCAAGATATGCTCTGCTTTAACCAAGCCCCATTGCCCTTTCTAATTCACCTTGGAGATAGATGTTAGTTCTAACCCTAGCCACATGTGATCTTACTACAGATTCCTCTCCATGCTAGGTCCATATCAGCAAGGTCCAAGATTTGATCATATTGGCGAGGCTTCAACTAAGCCTATACTTTGATACAATCTCCCACTAAACCCAATTGAGCCTTAACCCTGTCACTATCCTTGAGCTTAGTTAAATTTTGAGTTTGTAGGCATATTGGTGAAATTGTAACAAATTTCATCGATCCTTGCCTTTCCATATTGGCAATATTATTACGATCATCGTCATTATTATTTTCGATACCGCGAGGTTGTTATGATCCACGTTGATACTCTCTTCCTTTCGACGGTGGAGTTGACGATATTACCTCTAGCACTCTCCTTTGTTTGTCAGTGAAATTAACATAATCATCATCGATACCACCCTTCAAATATCGATAGTTAATACAAACATCATCAATATTATACCTTGCATACCAACAGAGTTGATGATAACACCACTGATCTATTTCTTTGCATATCATCAGAGTATATGTTTAACATCAATACCATATTGGCACAATTTTTATGATCATCGTCAGTATCGCCTTTCTTCATCAGCAAAGTTAACAACATTGTTGTCGATTCATCCATTCTCCTCCTCCCTTTGAACTGGCCCAAGTTCACTAATACTTCACTATGTCATGAATTATCCTCTCTTCCTCAGATGACGATTCTCCTCTCGAAATTGACTCAATTAACTCCTTAGACACCGACACAGGTTTGTTTTAACGAGTTCATTATTAACCTCTTGATTCTACCCAAAAGCATAAATCGCACTTAATTGCAGGAAATAATTCCAGTTATGTTCTTTCATTAGATTATGGTATTTTTTATTAATGGATTGGTGTATTAATGATGAATGTGTATGTCACATATTCAAGCATGTCACCCCGAAATAAGACTGTGAGCCAATATCCCACGTAAAATGCCTCTATAAGCAAAAGTCACCAAGGAGAGTAGGAAGACACCCCGAGGCATATCTGTGATGAAACTGCATGATTCATAGAGAAAGGGACTTCGCTTAAATGGGGTGAAGTCTTCCAAATGTTTAGGAAACAAAGTTTCCATATAGAGGCATAAGATGAAGATGAACTTAAGGCCTTTAGGTATATCTGGAAATCTAGGTTACATAGGGTGGAAACTCACACAACGGTCTTTCATTGTGTGGATGCAATCTCATGGATAATCAAACATGTGGACCTAGATAATAGATATATCCTCAATGCCAAGGGAAAACCCATCGCATCATTTAGAGCGTATGACATAGCCTCATAATATCACTTGGAGAGAGGAAGTTTTTAGTTGGACAAATACCTCATCAAGAAATTCCTACACAAGGAAAAATATTTGTTTAAAATCTAGTACAACCCTGACAAGACATTCAAAATAAGACCCTCAGGAAAATATCCCAGCAATTCGTTGAGGACATCATACCAATAAATTGTAGCAATGTTTTTTAGGTTGTATGAGGAACATGACACATTTAATTTCACCTTATCCATGATTCCCCTCATATAATACTATGCAGACATGGGATCATTCTTCAACTAGCCTGATATTCTATCAACATCTCTAGAGGACTCCATCAGAACAGTCAAGGAGACTATTGTCAACGAGTTTACCATCTTCCACATGTATTCCTACCTGTTGGACATGGTATGCATATGCCATCAATATCCCAATATGGGATGGGCTTGGAAACTAGCCAACCCTCCCATATAGATTTACTACAAAGTGCGTTGGGAGCACAAATATAGGACAAAGTATCATAATATTTGTGAATACTTCTTGGCACCCCTTTACCAGTGCATATTCGATTCACCCACTCCATGCATGACCGATAAGGCCCAAGAAATAGTTCGAAGAATAGGAGATTGGTATATCCTGGAGTACGATACATACATAAGGATATATGGAGCCAACAAAGCTCCCCATCTACTCCCTAGGTTCGTCCTTTACATGGTAGTGCTGCAGGAAATCATGTTGTTGGCAAATATTGAACAAGCAACGAATGTGTATTGATGGTTGTTGTCATTGATGGCAACAGCGGAGCTGGTAGGATAAGAAGGATAAAACCCTTTAAGGATTTGAGGAGAATAAGCTCAGGAGGCATAGCACTCTTTTACGGGCAAGGAGCATAGGAAAGAGACCAAGAGCCATTGGATCTCTCTCGAAAAACCCGACAGCCGTCAGATATACAAAAGATGCGAGGGAGATAAGTCATCGGAGTTTCGGGGATCGGGATTTCAAAATGTTCGATTCACTTGACAGAGAAAACCCCGAAATCGTGATATGTGATTTCGCGATTTAATCGCAGCCGTTAAATCAAGCAGGGATCTGGACCGTTCATTTGTATGGACGCGTGGCAGCGAGGAGGCTTCATCGAAGATTCGGGGATCGGGATTTCATAATGCAAAGAACACAATGCAACAAAAACCCCGATTTCGCGAAATGCGAAATCCCAACTTAATCTGAACCGTCAGATCAACATATGATCTAGATCGTTGATCCAACTCACGTCGGTAGACCACGTAACCCAGGGACACGTGGCACAATCAGAGGTTGACAGGTGTCAAGCAGATTCAATACTTCAGGCACATGAAAGTCATGAATCAAAGTGACACGTGGCAGGATCTAACATGTGTCAAACCATGCATGACATCAGCAGAGGCATCAATGATCGGGATCGTCCATCTGAGGGACAGGTGTCGGAGATCAAGGCGTCATCGGCATATCGGACATCGGGAAATCGGAGTTCCTGAGGTTGAAGGTAACAAGAGATCGAAAGTCTCGAAATCCCGAAG
>ML798397.1:144976-166624 GCA_009831015.1 Picea engelmannii
ACTAGATGAAACTGCCTGATCCAGTGTGAAAATTAATGAAACGTGGTCAGCAGTGAGTATGAGGGTTAAACCCTTCAGCAGTAGCATTCTACCAGTATAAGCTGGTGCTATCTTCAGGGGGTTGAAGCTCCCTTCCAGGAAAGTTTGGTAAACGAGAGAAGGTTGTAGCCTTCTGCAGGTAGAAGCCTGTGTACTAGTATGAGTCTGCACTAGTACATTGTTGTAGAATGTTTTCTTAATAATATTCATTGAAGACAGAGACAACAGCAGCGGTGGTTTTCTTCTGATTTGGGTTTCCACCTTAAATCCTGGTGTTCATGTGTGCTACTCATCTGTGTTAGTTTATTTTGTTGATTTACTGTTTAAAAGACATCTGATGAATGAAGAAATCCATAATAAGATCTCTGGATGCACTATTGTTTTCATAAGAATATACAACAACTGATCTTTATAAAGTAGACTAAGATTTTTCAGTAAAAGAAAAGTTAAAAATTGATTGATAGCTCAAATACTGATTCACCCCCCCCTCTCAGTATTTTCCAACACATGTATCAGATTGTGATCCACAAAGTCGGGGCCTCACTATATAGAGATAAGAAATACATTTGGCCCCCTTTACCATTTTGGGTCGAATCATACCCCTTCGGAGGTATCAAACAAGCTCAAGTTGAGGTAGACACATTATTATCATTCCTCTTCAGGGAAGAAATATTACGAAGACATGACCCAAAGTAAGTGGTCAAGGAATATTATAGCAAGCACAAACACAACGAGGAATACACTTCAACCAAGTGGGAAGAGGATGATATCCATTACGACACCCAAACATATGAAGAAGTTATCTTCATGAGGAAAGGAAACCTCTGGGATGGATCTCAAATGAGGTAAAATCTTGGCAAGAGGCATGAAAGAGATATGAACAAGAGATCACAACGGTTGCAACAAAAACAATTATCATGACAATGGATTCACATTATGAATCAACAAAATGAGAGAAGGCAACCACATATAACAAGATACAAAAGAAAGATAAAGTGCATAAAAATAAAGAGGATGTTGCCAAAAAGAAATGAAATATAGAGGAATCCAAATCCAAAGCAGAAGTTGATGCAACAACAACAATGGCACCAACAGAAGTGGAGGTGAAAGTAGCAACTAAGAAAGAAGCAGTTGATGAGGCGGAGACAAAGTGGAAGTATTAGGAAAAAGGGAAGCATATGAGGTTGCAACAAAAGAAGTTGAAGAAGAAGAGAGAAAGCAGAAGGAAGACACACTAAACAATTATGCTTCTCCCATGGACACTAACATCCCAGAGATGTTGATGGGAATTCCTCTCACCAGTGGTCACCTCCCTGTCGGTGAGTTCAGATTGGAGCTCCACACACCTTATAAGCCCAGCAAGGTGTCCAACTTGAAGAGATTTAGATTCGACAAAACCACCAGCGTAATTGTGCAAAAACATTCCAGGAATCTCCCTGTTACCAGAGGCAACCCATTATCAGTCATCACAAAGATTCTGGTAATAAAAGACGTCAATAGATACCCTCTTTCTATAGAATCCTTCAGCATTGATTTTGTAGCGCCCTTTCGTACTATAACTGTATTTCCCTGATACCATACTGTAGCACTACTTCGAGGAATAACAATCTCATGCTTGATTACATATATATATATATATATNAAACAAATGAAACACACTTAAACTTAGAGTAAGCATAAGAATTAATGCTATTATAATTAATCAATGGCTTTAACCTTAATTCATATGCACAACAGAATACATGATAATTATAAATACACACACATGCAGAAACATAATTGAAACATCATCTGGTACTTATCTTTGAAAATGGTGGTAATTCCACCAACCAGGTGCAGCCCTTCCATGAACCTCCCAGCCTTAGACCACGCTACTCATCAAGATCAATAGTAGGTCACCCCTGAGCTGGGACTAAGCTCCACCCCAAGACAAGGAATCCTAGGCTAGGGTGAGGTTACAGGGACAACACACAGTCACAAGGAAGGAATTCTCTCCCAGGAACCACTCATACTCACTGCCCACAAACTCTCCTTCCCCACATTCATGTTCCACCCCAGGAGCATACACCTTCTCTCTCACCTAGAAAGTCCCTCAGCTGCTAACCTCCCTTGCCTTGGGTTTTAGCAACAGACTAGACCGGAAGTCTCTGAGCTCTGTGGCAGCTACAGGGTTCCTTCTAGGATTTCTCTCCTTCCTCTGCGCACTCTCTCACCTGGAGAGGTCACTCACATGCCAAGAAACATGTTCTTCCAACTTCAAACACCTCTCTCACCTGGAGAGAGTGTTTTACAAATTGGATAACAAGCCACACAGGGTCAAACACTACATTTCCACCACAATCAATGGGAATATAGACACAAACACCCTAGGGCAGCGACAGACAGGTGAAACAACATAACCAGGCTTAACAGGAACGAGACACTTCCATTTTCTCAATATGGCAACATGATATAGAATCATGCTCTGGTTCTCAGGGATGTGTGACGAGTTGTCCATGCAGGGTCGACTCAGACTCCATGGTTTAGAACAAAGAAGGGTGTACCGGCTTTCCAGAATAAACGCCAACTTTTCCTCGAAATCAACACAGGCTTCTCGTTCAAAGGATGTACGGGGTATCTCTTGCAAGGTCAGACGGTTTCACGCTCAGACAGTCGGGAGTCAAATTGTGGAGGAACCCCCATCACGACTCATCTCAGCCATTTTATTTGCATGGGTTTGGGTTGACACTTGTCTCCTAGGAAACTGCATGCTTCCTCAGCATATGCCCCCCCACCATTTGGAAGTCACATGTCATTCCAAAAGAACTCAGGGTAAAACATATTATGCACATGTCCTTTTTGAACAATATTAAAATATTATTCCCAAGGCTTAAGCCCCTAGGCTAAACACTTAGCCCCTTTTTCCCACCTTCCATCCCCTAATCCCTTGCCCACTCTATGGATGCTTAGTCCCCCATCACTCATTCATCGTGTCAGACTACACGCAGTGATGTTTATATTTTTATTAATGTGTTGCATACATACATGTACAAAATCAGGCTCTTGGCCTTCAACCCTTAGGCTCTCTGGCCTAACAATCACATAAGCCCACCGGCCTATATAAACTTGGCTCACCAACCTATAAAACATATTTATAATTCATTTCATAAACTAGATTTATAAAGGGCTCGGCCTTGGGAACATTACATCTTTCACCATGGAAACGAAACAAATCCTCAAGAATTTTCTTAGTCAAAATGAAGAAAAGGGTGCTAGGATCAAAGAGTTGGAGGAACAACTCAGGCATATAGAGAAAGACAAAATAATCCTTAGAGAATTCAAGGTATGTGCCGAGAAGTTTAGGGCATAGCTCAATGATATTGATATGGATATGTATGCCCACCTTCAATTATTCCAACACTTGGTAGCCCAAATAATAGATCAAAATTGTTTTGTGCAAGCCAATAATGTCCAATTCATCTCCATCCGAGAAGTATTAAATGATATGCAACGATGGATCACCAAGAATCTGGATGCTCCAGTCAATTTTCCTTGCACTCTAAAAGGGGAGAGGTGGATTGACTATGCTACCATGGATCAATGCCAACAAAATGTGGAGAGGGATGAAAAGGAAACAAATATCTCCTTAGCAATTTGTGCATAGATACACAAAGTCCCATACGTATTGACACACAAGGGGCATCTTCCTCCCATCAAAGTGCTCAGAAATACCAAGAAGGAAGAGCGGCTCTTCAAGGAGATCCAACTGAACATAAACAAGAGGCAATAATATGTTTAGGTAGACACTAAGGTGACAATAGAATTAATGGAGGAGCATCTGGTTCTATCGACCAAGACCCAAACAATGATCCAAGATTTCATGGTCAATCTAACATGGGACATGAAAACTCATTCAAACAACTCAACTTCTCATGCAACTACTTTGGATGAACTCTTGTATCGTAGAGTTATATGAATTGAAGGCCAACATGTATTTTGGGAAACCTATGTGAGGGACAAATACAAGTGAATAAAACAAGGTAGAAAATTCGAGTTTTCCCACAACCACCTTCTATTTTGTCTTTTTTCCAACCGACATCAACTTCGTACTATTATAACACATGTCAACAATACTTGAGAAGGGGACACTGAAGAGACTTGTAACTGCTTCTTGTAGAATCCAAGAAGACATTATCAATAGTTACATAAACTACTATAAGTAGAGGAAGAAGCCCAATTTGTAGGGGCTCTTCAAGCATTGTATATTCGAAAACTAATTTGAGAATTAATATTGAGAAGCCCTCAAGGCCATTTTGTTGGAGAGAAGAACTATTGTAGACAGTTGTTTGCTATAAATTGTTTTCAACAAACTATATGTTGTCTACATCTGTTGTAAGAATGTTCTTTTGTTTACAATTTTTTCTTATGCAAATTCAAATCTCCATTGCAGCTTTGTTTATTCTTTCTTGTCTTCTTTGTCTCGAGATGATGAATTTTTTATGTATGTGATTTCATAACTTAGACTAATTTGGTTATGTCATTTATATAAATGAGTTGTCTAACCTTGTTGATTATTAACAACTACCTGGAAGAAGTTATTTGCAGGGATTAGTTGCATTCATAGTTGCCCATTTGGTTACCATAGTTGCTCCTAGCTAGGATAGCATAGATTATTTTTTATTTATGCATTTAGTTAATTTTCATTTGCATTCCCATTGCATTCACAACCATCCAATCACCCCTCAAACACAGTAATGGTAATCGGGCCAAAATCTGGATGGGTCTCCTAAGCCAAATGGTTCATAATCTAATTGGGACCTTGCACCGGAGAGTACCCCTTACTATTGAAGGGAAATTATGCCTCCTCAAGACATACACAACTAAGATATTAAGTGAATCAGATAACCAATCATTGCATTGAACGAATTTGGTTAGTTCCAACATATTTTGATCAATTCAACTATCAAAAACATTTAAACTCACAAAGAAATATCTAAGGATTGAAAATACAATCACTTATTCAATTTCTTCTTCTAGAAACAAAATCTCGAGATACAATGCATGAGTAGAATGTCATTAAAAACATTCATGCACCCTATGATTGCACCTTGAAAATGTTAAGTTTGTGATACATAAATATAAATAAGATATGGGAGAGACTCGTAGAGTATCAGCCTAAAATCCATATACACTAGATAAGTTAACAATATCCAAATTGAACCCTTTCTCAATGGGGAAAATAAGGAATAAATAATAATTGGAGCTTACTCCTAGTTGGTGAAGATTGTAATTTGAATTAAATGTGCATCCAACTAGCTCTCTAAATGCAACGATCTTCAATTAAATTCTTCCAATCATGATTGAGCACCTCCATGCCTCTAGCGGGTTTGTCGTTCCTCATTTCAACACAATTAATAAATTTTATGTGGAGATGATCTGAAGAAGCATGGGGAACATGCCAACCACCTTCGCAATTACCGTTTATTGGAAAGAATGGGAAATTTCAATTTCTTTATCTCAAGTGCGTGAAAGCATTCATTTGTCTTGTTGATATGTATTCAAGTTCTCATATCTACTTTTTTTGGGGGAGGGATTATGAGTAAATCCATCATCTTTGAATCTCCCTTGGGTCCACTTATATTGATCATGCGTACCATCCTAGTTTTGTACCAGAAACAATATGTTTCCCTATCACCTACCATGCTATGCATCATCTTGTTATATGTCTGCATCCTCATCCAACTCCTCTTACAGACCCTTTATCACCCTCTACCTTTTCCATTTTACATTTCTTTATGATGGGGTCTACATGACCCCACAATATACCTTGACCTTCTCTTCTTCCTTTATTTCTCTTTAATGTAAGGGGGAAAGAGAAAAAATTACAGAACTTTCTTTGAATAACCCTTTATCTATCTCACGTTGGGTCTAGCCTACTTATTCTTTGTTTAATGTGGAGGGTGAACAATGAAGGTAATAAAACCCTCCCCCAACAAAAAACTCAGTGACATTCACTTTTCAATAAATAAGGAAAAGGATATGCTCTTCACTACCTTAAGACTTTTACCTAGATTGATATATAAAGGGTAGTGGATGGGCTCTCCACTACCTCAAAACTTAACCCAATTTATTATATGGAGAGAGGAGGATGAACACTACAACCTTGTGACCAGGGCCCACACTTTTCATAATAAAGAGTAATTGTATTGATCACCTGAGAACAAGATTAGGGTGATAATATTTTAATCAATGAACTTATTCACTTAAAACTAATCCTAGGAACCCATATGCCACATGGCATCTACTATTTGGTTCATGTGGGATCTATGAATCTGTGTTGACATGCCCTCTTGTTTCTTCATTGTTCCATGTTTCGTCTTGTTATTGGAGTTCACAATGTCTTTCTTGGGCCCATGTGTCAAAGGTATGGTGAAGGAGGACATTGAAGCTACAACCATCGTTATATCTTCTACTATTTATCCAAGGTAATTAGATTTGGAGCATGAATGTCCCACATTCAATGTGTGAGAAAAAATATTATAAGCCCCAACTCATTCCTAATGCATTGTGATTGACTTAGAGACTCCATGGACTTCCACCATCATACATTACATGTCATCACATAGTCGTCCCATGTCATGTCACCTATCTATTTTTCATGCCACCTCATACCCTATCATCAAATGTCATGTTGTCATTGGTCAATGTAAAGTTTATGTATTAAAGTCAGACTACCAAAAGTATTTGATGTGGGGTGCAGACAACACATGGTTGGGGAAAAAATTATTACATCTTCCAGTAACCACAAAGGAGAGTTAAGTGTGGAAGATGAGAATTGGAATGTGGGGTAGAGGAAACAAATGAATGGAAAGTGATAAAGACCTCCCATCCTCCACACTCTAACCCAATGAATTGGACATGATGGAGCAAAGGGTAGAATAAGAGCTTGGGGAAGAATAAGGAGAAAGAGATTTAAGCAGAGGTTCAAGCAAGAGCATGGGACATAACTAGAGTGTGAAAGGAGATGTGAGGAATACCTCCACCCTCCACCCCAATAAAAGGAGCACAATCAATGCATGCAAGTGAAGACAACAAATACTCTTTGAAGGAAAAGGATGGGCTCTTCAAAACCCCAATCTTATCCCATGAAAATAACTAAGGAAGAGGTTGGAGGATGGGCTCATCACTGCTCAAAACGTCTTGCACATATACAACAAGCAGTGCATTTGTGCTTGTAAAAGAAAAAGTGTGTTTGACCACCCAAGCCCATTAATTCTATTCTTGGATTCAATGGCCTCAATGAAGTCAAAGGCTAATGAATTCGCCACTACTGTGTACTTTCTTCTCATGAAAGAAAATCTCGGTGCCGGTTAGTATTGTTTATAGTTGGAGACCAAATTCACAAGGTGAAATTTAAGCTTCCAACAAGGGACATGTTTGTATTATTGTTCTTATTTTTTCCCAATTCCGACCAAATTACAAAGAATTAATTTGAATTTATGTTTGTAAAAAAAAATGATTCTAGAAGAAAAGCATTAGGGATTTTGTTTTATGTTGTTTCCCTATGTATGTCTCAATGTTTGTAGCTTGAGGACCCACACATACTAAGGGTCGCAACCAGTTCGGTCTAAGATGAGTTGTGGTTGGGTGTCTACAACTCACATGCATGTCTATAGCCTCTTCATGGAGTGTTGCATCATGCTCATGATGGGTTGTAGATAGTTTTCACAATTGTTGTTATTTTTGTTGTGCTCCCATGCACATGTGTTATTCACTCTTACTCACTATCTCATTCACCTTTACTTGCCTTCTTTAGCCTCTCATGTGCCCTCATGGTCTCTCTTGGGAAGTGCACCCTCAAGGGCCTATTTATTGGAGTTTTAGTTACATTATTAAGGCCAGATTTTTGCAGCAATAACATTCATTGCTCTCTTTCTCTCTCTCATTCTTCTTCTACTAGACTAGCTACTCTTTCTTTGTGTGAAGATAATCATAGTGTTGATCTTGTGCTTGTTGATGTGGTGCAATCAACCCTTTGGAAATCCATCAATAAAGAAGTGTTGTGCTTACGTTCAAGATTTCATTCTTGTTGGTATTGTGTTCTCTCTTTATCGATTCAATTAGTAGTTCATAATTGTGATAATTATCTATCTTTAAAGTGGTCTTCTCTTCTATTTTCTTTCACCTTTCTCACACTAACATTGCAGGATCCTTCAAAGTGAAACCAAACTAAATTTTTCTAACGTCTTGGCAGGGTGTTTACATGTTAGCCAAGAAATATTTGATGTTGTTTTTGCATAAAAATCAGATCCAAAATTAGAATCCCGGTACATAGGGACTCCCCCCTGAGGTTATCAAGAACCAACCCGAACGGAGAGGATTTTTTCTCGTGACAATATGGGGCATTCTCTCCTTGAATTAACTCTTTTCCATCACTAATTTTACCTTTATATCAGATCCGATTGGAGGGTGGAAAAGTGTGCTAACAATGAGCTTGACGATTCTACACTTAACTGGTCAATTCAGTACTAAACTAGTTCTCCAAGCCAATTTGGAGGTCGAGTCAATACCCTTGAAGGTAAAATTGGTCAACTTGACCAAGTCCAAGTCCAAGTTGACCGACTTTTAAAAGTATGCCCAAAATTACTACCAATTGGAGGCTCAACACTCTACTTAAAATGTCCTATAAAATTCTATCCAAAGCCCCAACCCTACATATCAATTATATTGTTCTCAAGGTTATTTTCCTTGGACAAGCTAGTTTCATTTGGGGAAGATATGTTCTAGACAATTCTTTTTGCATTGTAGGAGGGTATGGAGTGGACCAAGTTGTTCATTATCGATGCTTTGTTTATAATTTTATTTTTCAGAAAGCCTACAACCGAGTTGAGTGGCCCTTCAACTTCAAAATGCTCCACGCTTTAAGGTTTGGCCTAGCATTTATCACCATTGTTGACACCCTATTTGTAGATTCCTCAACTTGTCTTGCTATTATCATATTCTCTTCAAAGGAGGTTAGGGTTTCTAGATCAATCTGACAAGGGTGTCCCTGAGCCCAACCCTATATGTGCTGGTAGTTGAAGCTCTTGGATACTTAATCAACTCTAAGGTGAATTTGGTGGTAATTTGAGGATATAATCTTGCCAAGCCAAATGTGGGGCAGTTTTTTGATTGCCATTTTTCTATTTACTCTTTCCTTGCAATATCCAACCACCAAACATCCTAGACTTAGAGCAAGGAGTGTCTAGACACATTTTGCATAGCCTCAAGATTGAACATCAATCAACTAAAACTCAAAGTTACAAATGGAGCCAACAACCTATGCCAACCAAATTGACCCTTCCAAAACTAGCCATGGATTCAACTAGGCCAAATATTCAAATTTCTGGGATGACCATTTTCCTTCCAAGCTTCCCCTAAGGACCTCTGGGAAGTGGTTGTGAAACAAGTGCAGAAGAAGATCGATAAATGGAATGGGTGGAGATAGAATATAGATAACTAAGCCTTTAGATCTAACAACCAAGTTCCAAGTTTCCACAAAAGTCTTGGTAGCGGCGTATGTTTACTACTCTTGTTGGGTCCCCTCTAAAGAAACCTACTCATGCTTAGAAAATTTTCTCTAGGCCAAATATGACAAGGAACAATTCCACCATGTTAATTGGGATCTCTATTATACTCCAAGAAATTGTGGTGCCTAGGAATTATTCAAATCAAGATTCAAGCACAAGAACTGTGTGAAAAATGAGTGGTTCAAACTATGGAAGGAAAGGAAGCCTATAAAGTTCTTCTAAGGCATTGAATTCAATAGGGGTTGTTGGTTGGGAAACAAGAACAGCTCTGCAAACCCTTATGCTAACTCCTTATCATGCCAATATCATTGGTAATTTTATTGTTTAAACCATTTAGAAGGCTTGGGAGACCATAAAACAATACCTTTCTTGGAAGGAGGTGTCTTTTTGGTCTAACCTATCATTCAATGAGCATGGTGGCTAATGGTCGTCTCTAGTTCATTTTCAGGGGAAACCAATGGCCAAATCCTCTTTGTTTTCATCGTTAAGGCTCTTCAAGCATGGAATTCAATATGCTAATGATCTCTAGCATGGCCCCTCCAAAATTTTGGCTCTCTTTAACCACGGTTAAAAAGGAAATTTTCTCTAACCAATGCAAATAAATTCAAATTGCACCACATCAAGTAGTTCATTCTTGAGATACTATTGCCAATGTTGGGATCCCAACACCATGATCTCAATAGTGGGACTAGCATTGGGGAAAGGCCACCACCTTTATCAAATATAAGTCAACCATGGGATACAAAGGGCTCTCCTCCAATCCTTTTCTTAAAATCCAATTAAACAAGATTTGGATGCTAAAGTCCAAATAGAAGACTCTGCCATGATGACTTTGTAGTGTTTGAAAGCTTCTATTGCAACCGAAAAAGCATTATTTTCCTAGTGTCTAGATGTGGGAGGAGTCCCTTTAGATAAGAGACTAACCTACTTGGGTGTGTTCGGCCTACCTTGTCCTTAGTGGAAGAGCATAAACCCTCAAACACCACTTTTGGTTTCTTCCTCTAGCCAAGGTTTTGTGGGCCAAGTCCCAAGCCCTTTATCAATGGTATCTCCCAACCTCCATCTCATGACAAGAAATTTCCAACAAACCAATGAAAAATTTTCCTACAGATGGAGAAAGGATTTACAACGATGGTAAGCCAAGGAATGCAGTACTTCAATAAACAAATATCTCTGACATCTCAACCCCTTTAGTAGATGAGAAGGTGAATGTGAATGTTTCCAGTGATCATCTTTAACAAAATGAACATGGGAATCAGAGTTGTGTGATGGAGTTGAAGGAAAACATGTTTTATCTACTCAACAGTTCTCCATGCAAATTGATCATGTTGTGAGTTGTCATTGGGAGAACTCCAACTGATTAATGATCATTGTTGACCCTTATTCATTGTTTCCTAAGTGCAGAACTACACACTGATTCAGGTATGTCTTTGAACTCCAATCATTTGCAAAATCTATTGAAAGGGAAGACAAAAGAAGTAAGATGTGTTACTAGTTGTTATTTCATTTCAAGCTGAGGAGTTGAACAAAATTGAAAGATACACCAGCTCGACAGCTAAAATAACAAGAATGTTTTCAAGGAGCAAGAAACACCTTCCCCAATATGGGAATTTATGAATTTATTGCAATAAATAAAGACATATGAGACAACCAACAAGGGGCGGGCATGTTTATCGTAGTATTTGAACATTGGTGGGGGATAACAACACCCCCAGTTTAACAACCAACAAATCTTCCCCTCACTGACAAAAGAGAAAAAAAAATTGAAGAATGAATTTGAGAGAAAGGACCTGTAGTTGTGGATTCAAATTCAAAGCCAAACATTTTGAAGCAGATAATGATTTCTGGAAAGCAGAGACTCAAAGGCCAAAGGATGCTATGGACTGAGTTAAAAGTAACTATAATAAAGAAGAGGATGATCTATGAAGTCAACCCCCAAGATGATGAAAGAACATAGAAGCAAAGAATAACTATTACCAAGTAGACGAGAGAACAAATTAATTTAGTCAACCATTGATGATTTGAAGATAAAAGTTGAACATAGAAAAAATATACATTTGTTGGATATTGACATGGCACAAACTAGCGTCATGACAAAAATAATTAGATATACTTCACGAATCCCTTAGTTAAACAACAGGACTTTCAGAGTGAAATGCTCAGAGATGAATATAAGAATATTAGGCATGAAAACAATGTGCTGAAAAATCAGTTCTAGATGTTGCAAAAGTGAAAAGAACCTCCATTCAATCTAAGTGGTTTTCAGGTGTGATTGATTTTGGACTTGAAACTAGGTGGAGTGTAACATCACCATGTACCATTTTATAAGTGGTTGGATAGGCATGAAAACATTGTGCTGAAAAATCAGTTCTAGATGTTGCAAAAGTGAAAAGAACATGCAGTCGATCTAAGCGGTTTTCAGGGTGTGATTGATTTTGGACTTGAAACTAGGTGGAGTGTAACATCACCATGTACCATTTTATAAGTGGTTGGATTGTCGGTGCTTGAAAGGGTGGTGAAATATTAAAATACATCATCATGGATGGATATTCAAAGAACATATGTAAGCTAGACTTTACTTAAGAAACAAAGTATAACAAATAATCTTGTAGTCGTTTTAAGAGAAATACAATCAAGGCTTCTTGCAGTGGTTTACTGCTATGTTTATTATGCAACGATACAACTATGAAATAACTACATTGAATTTTCTTCAATGAAACAAAAAGAAAGTGAAATTACCAGAAACATGAAGTTTCAAGCATCTAACCAATCATATACATAATGTTGTTTCTCGACCCATCTAGGAGCTTTCTCAACCTATTTGACAACTTGACTAAGTTGGTTACAATTATTCATTTCAACTAAACTTGTCTAGCATTTTTAATCCCTAGGAAAGGTCATCAACAAATGGTCAGGTGGAATTAATTCCGTATTTCCTTAGTGAACTGATGAGATGCTATGAAGTGGACCAATTTGTCTTGTCATGTCTGAAGTAATTTGCTTCTTCATCTTTTAGTATTTTACTTTTCAGCACTACATTTTCATAATAGCATTTTTTTCATTCCATCAAATACATATGCCTCTAGTATAGATGAATACAAAAATGTTTACCAATAGGGTATACAGTATACACGTTGGAAGAAACCATATAACCAAACACCTTTGCAAACAAGTTGCTAAAACCATTGAAGAAAAAGAGACAAATATGCCTACATTCGCAAAAATGTATTGAAGAATTAAGTAGATATTCATGAGAGATGCATAAACTCTACAAATCTATTTTGAGTATGTTTATAGTGGGCATTTGGTATACGATGAGCAATATTAGATTTCCATGCTGCTGAGTGTGGGATATTAGTTTAGTTCTTGTATAGTTATGGAATCCTTCCTCTTTATGCAATTGTTGCACATGTTTGTTTCTAGATCTTGGCCCCAACCATTTTAATATATTTGAGACTCTTGTAATTGACAAAAATGAAATTGGCAATCATTTAGCAGCACACTGTCTCTCTGTCAGTCTATCTAATTTCACAAAAAGGCCAAATAGCCTGCAGAGAGAGAGTTATCCACAACTCCCCCAACACAGGATTTTGAGGAAGAAGTACTACTCATGTGGTCCAACAGAAGGAAACACTGAGATCTCGTGTTTCTGTATATTGTTTTAGGTCATCAGGATATGTAGAGCCAATAGAAGTAGGGATAGTTATAGTAATGGTTCAAGACTGAACTTGCTGACTGTGTAAGGCGTATGGGAAATCAACATTCTGGCAGAATTTGGATAAATAAAAAGAGTCGATACCAAGATAAATAAAACATTGGAGTTTTTCTTCATTTCATTGATAGAGTAAAACTTATTATAAGTATGGAAATAGAGATAAAAAATTCATTGAATGCAATAGTCCAGGAGTCTTGTTGCCTGCCTATTGAACTCTGAATAGTAACTTGGTTTTAAACCAGTATCATTCAAAATACTTTCTTTTACCAAACAATGTCCAAGAATATAAAAAGACAAACATAATTATTCGTTGCTTCTTATCCGGAAGGATTTTCCATATTAGGAAATGGCACTCTTGGCCCCACAATGATAGTAAACATCTTGTAAAAAGAGCTAATCCTAAAATGTTCATTATAAACAATTGCAACTTGTATACTTCCTCCTTCTAGTTTGGACAGTAGAGGAAGGAGTAATTACTTGTGTAATTACCTATAATGAAAAGTTAGTTTTGAAGGAGTAATTATCTCTGTATATGTGAAATTGATTTTTTTCTTCCATTATTTAATTTCCAGCTATTATGTGATTAATACTATGGTCTAATTTCAGCATTAATTAAATTCAAAAATTACTTGTTTAATTGAGATATAAAGACTTCAATCACCTACAGTTTCGGATTTTCACTACAATAGATGATATTATGTAGTAACTTTTTTTTTAATCTTAGTTGAGATGAAACTGACTTCTTAATGCGTTAATCCTTTTTGTTTTGAAGAGAACCCTTTTGGCATAAGTAGTAGACAAGGCAAGTGGTTGTGAACACCATAGATATTATTTCCATTGTGCAATCATTAATCCTATGACATTGCAGTGTAGAGAATCTCACTAAAAATACAGACCTATTCTACCTAAGTGAATATTAAAATATATAAATAAAAAATGACAAATCCTAAATGAGTTGTACACCAACATTGGATGTTTCGCCTTTCCTGTAACAAAGTATGAAAATACTATGAAAAAATATGGAGGTGCTTGGACAATGCACACATGCCTAGTAGACAAGGCAAGTGGTTGTGAACACCATAGATATTATTTCCATTGTGCAATCATTAATCCTATGACATTGCACTACAGAGAATCTCACTAAAAAATACAGACCTATTCTACCTAAGTGAATATTAAAATATATAAATCAAAAATGACAAATCCTAAATGAGTTGTACACCAACATTGGATGTTTCACCTTTCCTGTAACAAAGTATGAAAATACTATGAAAAAATATGGAGGTTCTTGGACAATGCACACTTGCCAAATAATAGTTATAAATATGGATCAAAATACACTTTCTAAATAAGGGTTTAATTCTTAGATATGGCAATGCACAAAACACTTATTCATAACTAAAAAAGAGCACGAGGACCCATAATTAGAACTAAAAATAAGCACAAGGACCCACATATGCCTTCCTGATTAAAACCTCATATCTTTCATAAATCATGAGGCAATGACAATGATTGGTAAAATTTATAAATATGCTTATCATAACAAGATATATTTCATCTTTCATAAATGGACTGGTTTAATATTGAAAATTGAATTACCAAGTACAGTATCATAAGATTCTTGGAAATCGGAAAAAAACAAAAATGCACAGAAGTTTGAACTAGAAGTAATCATTTACACACACTTAATTACAAAAGTGAAGTATCTAAGTTCCAGGCCTCTATATATGTACAAATTAATATACACAATCCTCTCATCCAGATATTTAAACTATAACTAAATTACCACGAAAATATTTATTCTTCAGACCATGTGATGCATAGGAACAGGACAAAGTATGTACCACTCTTGAAAAATATGGAGAGATGCTTGCAGATATTGGTTTAGGAACCTCAAATTGGAAACAGTTTGCAGGTATTTGTAAAGGAACTCCATACTGTATCACATTAAAAATATTGGTTTAGGAACATCAGATTGGAAAACAGGTTTGCACTTATTGGTGTAGGAAATCCATGCTATAATACGTGTTGCCAATGAGAGACTTGGCAGATTTATATCAAATAGCTTCAAAGTTCAAGCCTCTTCACATATGTGCATTAAAAATCCATTTGCCTAAAATTTTTCTATATAAAAAAAATAAAAATCATTTAGGAAATGAACACAACAGCTAGGCTAAATTGTGTCTCTCTTTTTTATATATATAAAAGCACTGAATCGAAATAGCATGGCAGATTTATATACATAGCTCCAAAGTTCAAGCCTCTTCACATATGTGCATTAAAAATCCATTTGCCTAAAATTTTTCTATATAAAAAAACCAAATAACATTTAGGAAATTAACACAACAGCAAGGCTAAATTTTGTCTCTCTTTTTTATATATATAAAAGCACTGAATCGAAACAGCATGAAAATCTATTGTATCACAGAAAAAGTAAAAATTGTTTCAGACATGAACACAGAAAAACATGAATATATATATATACGGAATCAAAACAACTAATATTCAGAAAGCCTCCATAATCATGGCAGAATATTCTTTAACTTGGACTTTCATTGTGTAAACTTACTAGATTAACGTGGGATGGAGTGGGAAATTTAAAAAATTTCGTTAAAGAGATATGAGATGGATAAAATTAAGTGGAGAGAAAATGTCCATTAGCTCATCCGCTAACGGTTCAAGAGGAAGGAAAAGCTATCCAAGGAAAATCTCCATTGAAAGGAAGTCCAAAATCTTAGAGAGGAAGAAAATGTGGTTATATATATAAATCCCCGAAGGCTTTCAACACTTTCCTCTTTCCCAATTCTCTCTATCTCTGTCTGTGTAGTTGGCTTTCGTCTTTCCTATTTCTCTCTATCTTTGTCTGTGTGAGTGGTTGTCTCTGTCTGTGTGAGTGGCTGGACGTAGGGCCTCTGAGTCTATGTGTGAGAAGTTGGGCATCTGAGTCTGTGTAATAGAGGAGGAGGCAAGACTGGAAGCAATTAATTGATCATCTATTGGGGTAACAACTTCAAAGACGCGGTGTACCTACCCAACACTCTTTTGGGTAATGGAGATCATTGTTCTTTGAATAGTCAATTAATTTGGTGTGCTATGGGGTTTCTTCTAATTCCAGGTATTTATTTCCTCTGCGCTGAGATCTGCTCTTATGCTTTCTTCAACCTTGCCTTGAAGGAATGGGAACCACCTGTTATTAAATTCGTATTACCCACCTCCCTTCACCTGTTTTCCATTCATTTACGAAAACTTACCTCCTTAACCTGAAACTAATATTTTAAGCTTGTATAAATTCCTCATTTGAGAGAGTTGGTTGGTTTCCAAGCCCATCCCATATTGGGATATTGATGGCATACACATACCATTTATAGAAGGTAGGAGGACATGTGGAAGTTGGTAAACTCATTGACAATAGTCTCCTTGACTATTCTGATGGAGTCCTCTAAATATGTTGATAGAATATTAGGTCAGTTGAAGGATGATCCCATGTCGATGTAGTAGTATATGAGGGGAATCATGGATAAGGTGAACTTCGATGTGTCATGTTCCCCACACAACCTACACAACATTGCTACAATATATCGGTATGACGTCCTCAACGAATTGGTGGGATATTTTCTTGAGGGTTTTATTTTAAATGTCTTGTCAGGGTTGTACCAGATTTTAAACAAATCTTTTACCTTGTGTAGGAATTTCCTGATGAGGTCCTTGTCCCCCAAAAACACTTCCTCTCTCCAAGTGATAGTATGAGGCTATGTCATATGATCGAAATGAAGTGATGGGTTTCCCCTTGGCATTGAGGATATATTTGTTATCCAGGTCCACATGTCGGATTATCCATGAGATTGCATCCGCACAATGAAAGACCGTTGTGTGAGTTTTTTCCCTATGTAACCTAGATTTTCGGATATACCTGAAGACCTTAAGTTCGTCTTCATATTCTGCCTCTATAGGGAAACTTTTTTTCTTAAACATTTGAAAGACTTCACCCCATTTAAACGAATTCCCTTTCTCTATGAATCATGCAATGTCATCACAGATATGCCTTGGGGTGTTTGCCTACTCTCCTTGACGACTTCTGCTTGTAGAGGCCTTTGTCATGGGAGATTTTCTCGCAGTCTTCTTTCGGGGTGACATGCTTCAATATGTGACAGACACGTTCATCATTATTACACCAATCCATTAATAAAAAATATCATAATATAATGAAAGAACATAACTGGCATTTTTTCCTGCAATTAAGTGAGATTTATGCTTTTGGGCAGAATCAAGAGGTTAAGAATGAACTCATTAAAAAACACCTATGTCAGAGGATAATTGAGTCAATGTCGAGAGGAGAATCATCATCTGAAAAAGAGAGGATAATTCATGATGTAGTGAAGGCTTAGTGAACTTGGGTCAGTTCAAAGGGAGGGGGAGACTGGATGAATCAACAACAATGTTGTTAACCATGCTGATGAAGAAAGGTGATATCGACGATATACTCTCCAATATGGTATTTACGCTAAGCATATACTCTACCGATATGCAAAGAAATAGATCAATGGTGTTATCATCAAGTCTATCGGTATGCAAGGAATACTATTGACAATGTTTTTATTAACTGTCGATATTTGAAGGGTGGTATCGATGATGATTGTGTTAAATTCACCATCAAACAAAGGAGAGTACCAGAGGTAATATCGTCAACTTCGTCGTCAAAACGGAGTTGACAATATTTTGATCCATATCCCTTTATAAATATGGATCAAATACACTTTCTAAATCAGGGTTTAATTCTTAGATATGGAAATGCACAAAACACTTAATCAGAACTAAAAATAACCACAAGCACTCACCAGTGTGGATTAAAACCTCAAATCTTTCCTAAATCATGAGGCAATGACAATGATTGGTAAAATTTATAAATATGCTTATCATAATAAGCTAGATCTCATCCTTCATAAATGGACTAGTTTCACATTGAAAATTGAATTACCAAGTGCATTGTCATAAGATTCTCGTAAGTCGGAAACAAAAAATGCACAGAAGTTTGAACTGAACCTAAAGACCTAATCATTTACACACTTAATTACAAAAGTGAAGTATTTAAGTTCCAGGCCTCTATATATAGGAACTCCATGCTATAATAGGTGTTTCCAATGAGAGACTCGACAAATTTATATCAAATAGGTCCAAAGTTCAAGCCTCTTCACATATGTGCATTAAAAATCCATAAATTTACTGCCTAAAATTTTCATGTATCAAAGAAAAACAAAAATCATTTAGGCAATGAACACAACAACAGGGCTAAATTATTTCTTTCTCTTTTATATATATATAAAAGCACTGAATGGAAACAGCCTGAAAATCTATTGTATCACATAACGAAAATCTATTGTATCACAGAAAAAGTAAAATTTGTTTCGGACATGAACACAAAAAAGTAGGAATCGAAACAACTAATATTCAGAAAGCCTTCATAATCATGGCAGAATATTCTTTAACTTGGACTTTCATTGTGTAAACTTACTAGATTAACGTGGGGCAGGCAATTTAAAATTTTTCATTAAAGAGATATGAGATGGATAAACTTAAGTGGAGGGAAAACGTCCATTATCTCATCCGCTAACGGTTCAAGAGGAAGGAAAAGCTATCCAAGAAAAAGCTATTAGGAAGAAAAGGCGATCCAAGGAAAAGCTATTAGGAAAAATATCTGTTGAAAGGAAGTCCGAAATCTTAGAGAGGAAGAAAACGTGGTTATATATATAAAGACCTACAGGTTTTCAACACTTTCCTCCATCCCAATTCTCTCTATCTATGTCTGTGTAGTTGGCTTTCGTCCTTCCTATTTCTTTGTTTGTGTGAGTGGTTGGACGTAGGGCCTTTGAGTCTATGTGTGAGCAGTTGGGCATCTGAGTCTGTGTGTGAGCAGTTGGACATTTGTGTGTGAGCAGTTGGACATCTGAGTCTGTGTGATTCTGTCTGTGTGTAATAGAGGAGGGCCTCTGAGTGTGTGAGTAGTTGGGCATATGTGTATAATAGAGGAGGAGGCAAGACTGGACTGGAAGCAATTAATTGATCATCTATTGGGGTAACAACCTCAAAGACTGGGCGTACCTGCCCAACGCTCTTCTGGGTAATGGAGATCATTGCTCTTTGAATAGTCAAATAATTCGGTGTACTCTCGGGTTTCTTCTTCTAATTCCAGGTATTTATTTCCTCTGCACTGAGCTCTTCTCTTATTCTTTCTTCAACCTTGCCTTGAAGTCTAGTGATGTTCTATTCCGATGGAATGGGAACCACCTGTTATTAAATTTGTATTACCCTGTTTTCCATTTATTTACGTAAACTTACTTCCTTAACCTCAAACTTATATTTTATGCTTGTATAAATTCTTGAAAGATTCTTTCAGATGGGAACCACCATTTGAGGAGGTGGGCTCATAGATAGACGAACCTCGGTGGCTCAAACCCAAATTTCAAACCCTCCTTCCTTAACCCTAAAACTCCCTCCTCTCGTCTGATGCATTATGGGGATGTTTCTTCTTCTAATTCAAGGCATTTAGTTCCTCTGTGTTATGTGTTGCTCTTCCTCTGCTGAAGCCGTACCTCGCCTTCTTCCAACAAATTGAAATCACCCTCTCTGTCTTCGTCATTCCTTCAACTCTCCGCCTCCACCTGTTTATTAAATTTAGTTTATCCTTTCAAATAAATTTCCCCTTAACCCAAACCCTCCTTCCTTATGTCTCTTTCTGGCTCAAATCCAAACCCTGCCTACTTCTGTCTCTGTCCGTCTCCTTTAATGGAACCTAATCTCTTAGATTGTATAAATTCCTCTTTGGACTGCTTTGCTGCTATATTGAATTGCCTTCTGGGATTTTCTACCTGTCCTAATCTGCATTGATTTAATGGTCCATTAATGATCTGTACAGGCTGTATTATGTCTTCATTGATGGCCTTTTGCTGAAACAACTTCACGTCAACATTATTGCTCAACCTGCCAGTGGCTAGTGTGTGATACAGTGATAGTATTTTCAATCTCATATTTTACTCAACATTTGTACAATAAATCTCATATTTTGCCATGCAATTGCAATTGCATCAATTATTACTACCGTAGGTTTGATTTATTGATGAGAATAACGATAGTAAAATGATTTTGCCAATAGTTATATGGCATTTCATAATCTTCTGATTTTGCCAATGATTTTGGCAATAGTAAAATGATTTTGCCGATAGTAAAACTGTTATGAAAACCACATTAGCCAAAGCCTCATTTAAGATATCAAAATCCATCATAAGAGATGAGCACTATAAACAGGAAAAGGAACAACCCTAACACGTACACAGGGACTCCATACAACACATAACAGACAAGCTCTATGAAAAGGCAAACTCCTTGACTTTACCCAATGTAGTTATATGGCATTTCATAATCTTTCGATTTTGCCAATAGTAAAATGATTTTGCACTATGAAAAAATCTCCTTGACTTTACCCAATGTAACTTACTGCCACAACAGGAAAACTCCTGGTACAAACTAATCTCTTCATTGAATGAAACAATGTTAGTAACAATTTGACAGAACACTTCTTCCCAAGCTCCACCAGCCAAAGACATTAAGGGGAACTCAAACCCAAACCCTCATTGATTCTGTATCTGTCTCTGTCTGTTTAAGATGAACCTTTATCTCTGCGGCTCAGACGCAAGCCCTCCTTCCGTCTCCGTCTGTAACACACCCGACTCTTCATTTATGAAAATTGTATTTTAGATTTAGGTTTTCCGCTTTTGGTCTTCAAATGTCTTTCATTTAAATCAAATGTATAGATTGTTTTTGAAAAATCGTTTCCGTGCATTTTATATTCACATATTATTAATTTGACAAAAACCTTTTTTTAATTATTTTACTTATTCGTTACAGGTGTACACTTTTTATGTCGTTGATTGAAATCTATTATTCTTACAAGTTTTATATGATATTTTTTTTAATGATATATGTAATCTTATTATTTTCAATGATATATGTAATTTTATTATTGTAATGATGTAATATTGATTTCTTGCTTGATCTTAATTTTAAAAATAAATTATTAATAATAATAAAAGATTAAAAATAAATTATTAATAGTAATAAAAGACTATTAATAATGTGATTTTTTTAGTATATATATATATATATATATATATATATATATATATATATATATATATATATTAACTTTTTTCATATTAAAAAAAATATGAATATTTTTATTTTTACTTTTATATTTTTAATAATTTATTTAATTAAAAATTTATACATAAATAATTATTAATAAAATTAATTATTTTAAATATGAGAATTCAAATCCTTCTAAATATTCATAAA
>ML798397.1:170178-183592 GCA_009831015.1 Picea engelmannii
GGGAGGGGAGGTGGTGAATATGGGGGGAAGAGGAGGTGGAAAAAAGGGGTTGGTGGTGGAGAGCAGGTGGAAAAGAGGGGAGGGGAGTGAGAGGGGGGGGTTGTGGAGAGGAGGTGGTGAAAAGGGGGGGTTGAGAGGGGTAGGGGAGGGAGGTGGGGTTGGGGAGGAGAAGGTAGTAAAGAGGGAAGAGGGGAGAGGAGTGGAGGTGGAGAGTGTTAGGACCCAGAAATGTCCCTTTTTCACTACATCTTTTGCCCATTCAACCTTCTCATTCCTAAGATAAATGACTATTTTAGCCCATTCAACTTTCAACCTTCTCATTCATTTACTTAGCATGTTTGATTTGTAACGTTCACATATTTTACCCATGAAATGATTTAACTAATGATAAAAATGCTTAGAACATCCCACTTCGAGAAACTCGTTGTTGTTACAGATATGGACCAATCTTGGAAGTTGTTACATGACTGTTGCAACAAATGCCACCGGTCCTAGAAGTTGTTACACGACTACTACAACAGAAGCCCATCAATCCTGGAAGCTGTTACAATAGACACCACCAGTCCTGTTGTTATACGCCTGCTGATGAGATATGGTGGCTCACGATGTTGATCAAGCGAGTTCCAGATTTTGTATTAATGATATCAAATGAATAGCTTGAGAATCGAGGATTCTCAAGACTGTTCTAATTGTGTTTCTACTGAATGACTCTGACTTTAAATAGTAGAGCTTTTGTAATGAAGAGAGGGTTTTTTTACTGGAGAAAGAAAACTAATGCTTATTGTACATAGACATGTTTTGGCAATTGAATGAACGAGTGGATTGAATTCCTTTAGCAGACTGTAACGTATTTCTCTGAGTGCATTCAGTGAGAAGGAAAGGGCCCACCTTCCTCACCGATTCCCCTCTGTTTTGAATTCTGGATTAGTTGTTTTAAATGGATTCATTTAAATGTTAGACATTTCTAGAATACAATTGTTGTTACAGTTTAGGTCCTTCTTGTTAGATGCGCATAAAATTGTCTCATGAGAATTAGAAGTCAATTGTTGAACATTGTTGGAGAACTGCTTTCCCTTTTTCCGCATTAGGTTAAAATCTTGTTTCCTAGGAATAAAAGTGTGAAGTACCTTCTTGCAATAAGTATATTTCCTTTTTGCAAATAGTATAGAACTTCTTCCTGCAAAAGTAAATTACAAAGTTAGATTAGAGTAGGCAACCTAGGGTTCTTATACATTCATCAGTTTAGATTGCAATTATGATTTCAAATATGTAGAGCTCCAGCTATATTAGCACAATTGTGTTAGTGATAATGTTTTTTTTTTTTTTTTAAACTTCCCTACTACAATTAGATTAGAGATGATTTCATAATCTATCATAGACTATGCATAATTATCTTGAAATAACAGACTTCCCTGGGTTGACAATTTATATTGAACACTTTGATTTTCTATTCAATTAGACAATTAAAGTGCCCAACATTTTGGCATCGTTGTCGGGGAAGATAATTATAGATTTTGGTAATCACATTAGTTTTCTTTCTTAGGAATGAATAGTCTACATGAATAATGAAACACGAGAATGAATCCCCCAAAATACAAACCTTACAGGTACCAGAGGACGTGGAGGAAGAAATCCTCACATACTGGGAAGACAAACCATTGTTGATGAAATTATAGCCAAAGCAGATTCTTCTTTAGGATCTATTTTTTTCCTTGCAAATCCTTCAAGAAGACGTGATCTGCAGTCAGTAGAAATAACCCTTCTCGAAACATCGTTCTCATCAAGGGCTAAAGCTGAAGCTGAAGTCAAAGTTGAAGATTTGTCACCAACAAATCAACAAGCAACACTGGAGAACATTGAAGATCAAGGAAGTATAGCCTGGAATAGGGAAAATCTAGAAGAAGTTGTTTATCAGATCAACGGTTGGATAGTCACTAAATAAGAGTGGGACGCTTCTTGTATTGAGTGGAGAGAAAGAGCACATATGGATAATCAAGGGGATAATGAAGAAGAGCTCCACCAAGAGAATCCACAGAATAATGAGGATCAGGTAAACAATGAAAATACCATCTCTACCTTGGTTTTTCCTATTTCTAATGTTCCCACATGAGGGATGGCTCCTATGAAAAACATACCTCTCTCAACTCTCCCAATTTTTCATGGATTATCTACTGAATATCCGGATGAGTTTCTGTTTGAATTTGACATTTTGTGTAGAAGCTATGACTACACTACCACTGCGCAGAAGTTTAAACTGTTTCCAACTACATTAAAGGGTAATGCATTAATATGGTTCATGAGCCTTGGAGGAGAAAACATTTCAACATGGGTACAAATGAGGCAGCTTTTCCTGAACAAATACCAAGACTACTGCTGAACAAGGGAATGAAGAGAGGAACTATTCAGGATGTCATAGAAGGAGGATGAGACCCTTGAAGACTTTGTGGAGCGACTCCAATATAATCTACAAAGGTCTGGACATCTGGATGTGAGTAAGGACATTCTGAAAACCATTTTTCTAAAAGGAGTTAGAGAAGATTGTTTAGATATGCTGAATATCCTTGGCAAGGGATATATATCTAAGGAATCCTATGAGGACATTGTAGATCTCTGCAAAATATGTTCTCGAGGATCTACAAGGAATAAGTCAACGACCAAGGATACCACTTTTTCAAGGGTACAAAAATCAGCCAATGGAGGATTAACAAGAGCAGAAATAGGTAATCTGTTAGAAAATTTCAAAACAGAGATGATTAACTCTTTTGCCTCACAAATGGATGCTTTGCAGATCAAACAAAAACAAGCAGAATCAGAGCAAGCATTGTGCATTTTCTATCTAAATTGCAGAAATAAACATCCACCAAGGGAGTGCCCACTGAACAGTGTCCAGGTATGCCTTATTTGAGAATTAGACCATGCCACTGACCAATGTCCCTCTCTACCAAGTGTAAAATCATCAATGAAGGAAACTAATGAGGAAGCAGAGGATGTCTATCTAATAACACAAAGAAGACAATGGCAGCCAAGAGGTCAAGGTATGAACTCTCAATTCTCTCCTCCAACATTTAATTATTTGAACAATTAGCTACCATATGGCCAGACGAATGCCCCCCCTCCAAATCAAATGCCACCCTCTTATCAGTATCCAAATGCATGGTCACCTATGCCCCAACAACATAATCACTATGGGAAATGGAACCCATACGAGAGAGGCCCTCAACAACAACTCAGTTATCAAATCCATCACCAACCAAACCCCTATCAACAAAAGTTCCAACCCCCGTACCAATAGAAATAGCTGCAATTGCCTCCCAATGCCTCACCAAACAATCCTCCCTTACGACCTCAGATGCCTATGCAACCTAACCGAAACCCAAATAATAAGGTCATTCAGAACATATACATACACAATGTGCCAACCTTATCTATTACTCCTATGCCTTGTGATGAAGTAAAATTAAGATCATGGAGAATAGTTGAGCCAATAATTGAAGATGCTCCATCTTCAGAATCAGATAAGGAATCAGGGGAGATACCATCTATTGATACAGAAGAAAATTACCAACCTATTATAGAATCAACAGACCCACCATTCCCTGAAAGACTGAAAATTACCAAGCCTATGGAATTACCACCTTTCAATCTTTTAGGAGAATTGCAAAATCTACACGTTAATATTCCACTACTACAAGTGATAAGGGGTGTCCCTATTTATGCCAAGATAGTGAGGGACCTCTGTATTAGAAAACCTAGAAGAAAAACTAAATATCCCCTCACAGTGCATGTAGTGGGGGATTTTTCTGAGATGATGTTAGGAAAAACTCCACCTATTAAATATGGTGACCCAGGAAACCCTACAGTAACTGTTAAAATTGGACAGACATCTATTCCACATGTACTAGTTGACTTAGGGGTAGCAATTAACATCATGCCAATAGAAACTACATAGATGTTGCAACTCAGAACACAAATCTGACCTACTCCTACTATTCTAGAATTAGTTGATCGCTCTACCATCAGACCAGGAGGAGTAATCGATGATTTAGTCATTTCAGTGGACTCATGGGAGTATCCTGCTAATTTTGTCATTTTGCAACCCAAGTCCCATCTAGGAGGCCATCCTTTAATTTTGGTATGACCATGGTTAGCTAAAACTGATGCTTTCATTGGTTGCAGATCTGTTTCCATGACCATCTCTGATGGTTATGACACAAAAAAAATTACCCTGTATCCTCATGCTACACCCAGTGCTGAACCTAAAAATTCTCTATGGATGTACACTGAGGATGGAAGTGATATGCCCGTGATAACTATAGGAAAGGCCCTGAGTTTCAAAGATGAGATGGAGGATGAGTTAATAAACTACTTTATTTGTGACCCCTCTGTTGTTACACAGAACATGCACCACCAATTGATCAGAGTCTTTGACCCTATTACCCAAGAAGAAATGAACTTGGAAATGTTCTTAGAAATCGTTGACAATCAAATTGATTCAGCTGTAACAACATCTGATGTAATAGAAAATGCTGTAAAAACAGATGACGAAACAACAACAGATGAATTATTTACTAGATTTAGTCCTATGAGTGTCACTATGGAAGTCGAGCCTGGAAAAACCTTGAACATCAATCCCGATCTCTCCATTGTTGAAACATGCCGATTGATGAAATTACTGACTGAACATAAAGAATAATTTTCCTAGGATTACATGGATATGAAAGGAATTCCCTCTAAACTATGCACCCACCATATATTCATGAAAGAAGAGTGCTGACCCATTTTCCAACCGCAAAGGAGGATGAACCCAAACCTTAAACAAATTTTTAAGGAAGAACTTCATAAACTTTTCAATGCTGGATTCATCTATCCTATATCAGACAACGAGTGGGCATCATCGTTGGTTATTGTGCATAAAAAGAATAGTAAGTGGAGAGTGTGTGTGGACTATAGAACCCTGAATAAGGCCACGCAGAAGGATCATTTCCCTCTGCCATTTATTGATCAAGTTTTAGACAACCTAACCGGATTTTTTTTTTCTTTCCTAGATGGATTCAGTGGCTATAACCAGATACAAATTGCGCCACAGGACCAATATAAGACCACCTTTACCATCCCTTGGGGTACATTTTCCTACAAGGTTCTCCCATTTGGCTTGTGTAATGCACCATCCACTTTCCAGAGAGTTGTGATTGGTATTTTCTCTGATATGGTGAATGCCTGTATGAAAATATTCATGGATGACTTTACACCTTATGCTATTGATTTCGAAGAAGCTTTGTCTAATCCGGAAAAATTGCTCAAAAGATTTAGACAGTCTCATCTTTCTTTAAGTACAGAAAAGTGCCATATGATGATGCGCGAAGGGGTAGTGCTGGGACACTTCATCTCTTATGCATGGATTCAGGTAGATCCAGCCAAAATCCAGGTAATTTTGGACATTCCAACTCCATCAACTCAGAAAGAGGTAAGAATTTTTTTAGGTCACACCGGGTATTACAAGAGATTCATTAAAAATTTCTCTAAAATTACCTCTTCGTTGTTTTTTCTATTAACAAAAGATGTTGACTTTCATTAGACTGACAACTATGAATTGTCTTTTACAGATCTGAAATAGAAATTGTCCACAACTCCCATCTTGAGAGGGCCCAATTGGGCTCTGCCTTTTCACATTTCTTCAGATGCCTCAGACACTGCAATTGGTGTAGTACTAGGGAAACGGGAGGACAAATAACCCTACTATATTAGCAAGAACATGGCTCTTGCTGAGTTAAATTACACAGTTACTAAAAGAGAATTCTTGGCAGTAGTTGATGCAATCAATAAATTCAAGCATTATGTAACTGGTTATCCCACTTTTATTCATACTGATCATACAACCATTAAATATCTAATGAATAAACCTATTACTAATGCTCGAGTGACAAGATGGTTGTTACTACTACAAGAATTTGACATCACTATAGTGGATAGACTAGGAAAAGAAAATGTGGTTGCTGATTTTCTCTCAAGATTACATATAAATGATGATAATTTACCTGTAGATGATTCCTTTCCTGATGAACATTTGTTTGCATTATCTTCTCACTCACCTTGGTATGCAAACATTGCTAATTATTTGGTTGCAGGGAAGGTACCTCCACATCTATCTCCTCGAGAAAGAAGGAAGATTATTCAAAAGAGTGTTAGGTATAGTTGGATAGGAGGATACCTCTTCTACAGAGGCCTGGACCAAGAAAACAGGAGATGTGTGAGGGATGATGAAGTTTATGATCTGCTGAAAGCTTGCCATGATGGCCCTTGTGGGGGTCATTTTGTTGATAAAAGGACTGGGCATAAAATTTTAAGGATAGGCTATTTTTGGCCCAACATATTTCAAGATGCCAAGAAGTATGTCCAAGCTTGTGACAGTTGCCAATGCATGGGTTAGCCAACTCACAGGGATGATATGCCTCTCCAATATGAGGTGGTGTTAGATCCTTTTGAGAGATGGGCCATGGATTTTGTAGGACCCATTCACCCACCTTCCAATCAGAAAGTCTATATATTGGTCTATACAGATTACATGACCAAGTGGGTGGAGGCAAAAGCACTTATCAAAGCCTCAAAAGAAGTTGTCTTAGCATTCTTGTTTGAAGATATATTTGTTAGGTTTGTTGTTCCCAAAGAATTGGTAACTGATGGAGGACCCCCTTTCACATCATATAAATTTGAAGCTCTACTCAGTAAATATCCTGTTTTACATATAATATCTTCTCCATACCATCCACAAGGCAATGGCCAGGTGGAAAGCACCAACAAAGTTATCGAATCCATTCTTGCTAAAATAGTGAGAGAAAATCATAGGGATTGGTCTGACAGATTGCATGAAGCTCTATGGGCTTACTGAACTACTTGGAGGAGAACAACTGTTTCTTCTCCTTACGAGCTGGTATATGGAAAAATCCATGTTTTCCCCATTGAATTCGAAATCAAAACCTTAAGAACTGCATCAACAATCAACCTCGACTTGACTATATCACATAAAGCTAGACTGCAACAGCTCAACGAGCTTGATGAAAAGCATTTGGAAACCATCCATCAAAACACAGTGATTCAACAACAAAGAAAAAAATGGCATGACCGAGTCATCAAGAAGAAATTATTCCAGAAAGGAGATTGGGCTCTGTTGTATGATTCATACTTTAAATAATTTCAAGGTAAGCTGCGTACATGATGGCTAGGGCCTTACGAGGTAGACATCATTTTTATCAATGGGACAGTCCGGTTGATTACTATTGATGGATCCAATACACAGTTACATGCAAATGGCCATCGCTTGTGTCTGTATCAATGTCCACTGTCCAAGGCAAAATTCAAAACTAGATGTACAATTGATACAGGTTATCAATTCTTAAATTGAAAGGATCTTGCTCCTTCCCCTTTGGAACTTCAGGACTTCTTTTGCTCAGACCTTGTATATAAATAACCTCAACAAAATTTGCATTTCTCTGTTTTTAGTTGAAATTTCTTTATTTTTCTTTACTATGATAATAAAGCTTTGAAAGGTATCATGTGGTTATATGTGTGCAGGTGGATTGATGAAAAACAAGGTTGAGCAGTGCAAAACGATTCAAACGATTAGTTCATGGAAGTTGAAAAACTTCCTAGAAACTAAGTAACGTAGTGTTCAACCGATTTCTATATTGTTACACCCCTTTTTTAGATAAATTGGTCGATTTTCATGTTGTTACACCTTCTTCTGATAAATTGGTTGATTTCCATGTTGTTACACCTTCTTCTGATAAATTGGCCAATTTCCATGCTGTTACACCTACCTCCACCATTTTTGTCGAAGAACCTGTTGATACACTAATTGTTGTTATTCTTTCTTGCCACTTCACTCTTTCTTTTTCGCATTTTTGTCGATGTTGCTACTCCATCCCTCCAATCTTTCTATGTCACCGCACCACTGATTAGACAATATCGATGCTCTCTATCTGAAAGTGTTGCTTCATAATGACTTGACTTCACATCCAACGATTTCCAGTTGGATAACTACAAAAAGGACTCTGTCTCTGCTCCAGTTTTCATATCTCCCATGATCCTTCATCATATCAGCTATTCTGTGCAACTCAGATGGAGGTTGGATAGTGCAGTTACTCTGACAGTTCGTTATGTGTGGTAAGATATGAGGTACATGATTAATCCTACGTGTTAAAGTAATGAAGATATAAAGGCACGGTTTCCTATTTACTAACCAGTTGTCATAAATCAATGCACTTGGAGCCAATCCACTTAGTTGGGGGGCAAAACGTAAATCTAGATGTCTATACCAAATACCAAATTATATACACACCTCCACCACCTTTATGCCCACACTTCTTTTTACTGAGACACTGTATTCTTTCTGCAAACCACATTCAAGCTTGTTGTGTCTCTAATTTAGGTGATAGTTTCTCCTCCTACATGCCTGTTAGACTCTCAAGCAACATCATGGGAGGATCAACTGTGAGATATGAACTCGCAACTTTGGATAGTTTGTTGCTACACCCAGAGGCCTACCAAATATTTCTCTAGGCTGGTTGGATATCGTATTTTAAAATTTTGAAGGGGTTTAATGAGGACAAGGTATTGGAGTTTAGTCAAAATCTTACCGAAGGGTATTCAATGGTGAATGGGGTAAGGATTCTAGTGTCAGAAGAAAGAATTGTTTCTGTAACAGGGTTGCCAAGAACATGAGACCAGTGGTTTAATAGAAAAACACATCTTCTGAATGCACAGAAGGATTTCCTCATCAACATTGAGCAAGTTCAGACCAAAGGCAGAGGTGCAGATGTCAATTCCTTACTAGAGGCATGGGGGAAAGTCGCAGAATTTCTTAAAAGGTACATTACCTACGAAGGTCGATACCAAGTTGTTTATTTTTCTGATTTCATATTATTATCACATCTGAGACATCAGAAACTCATAAACATTCCTTATTTTCTCCTCCATTCATTGCATAACATGGCTCATTTTGTAAAAAAATCCAAGAACCCCAAGAACTGCATTTCTAATCACAGACTCATCGGCCTATTAATTCGTAGAGGTATGGGCGTTTCCAATAACCCATTACCTGTTGTAGCAAACCAATCACATTCTATACATACATATATGGTTGCACGAGTCCTTGAAAACACAACCCATGGACCTCTTCCTGAGCCTCTTCCCTCGGCTGCAACAACAGTCCAAACCCCTACTGTCACTACCCATAAGATGAATTAGAGAAGAAACCACATAATCCGAAGCCATCCTGCACCATCCAGACAAGCCTCGATGAAATTTCATTGCAACAACCTGTAGTTGCGGTCTAACAAATAGATGAACAACCAACCACTCGACCAAGACATGCGTCAGAACACTTGGCTGCAACACCTATCATTGACAACCTACCCCCTGTCTTTGAAAAAACACCCCTATTCCTATCTCTACTTACCTAAAAAGAAAGCAAGGTTAGCACAGTCCACTATAACATCAAGTCCTCTTACCTCCTATGCTATTGCACCGACATTCACACAGAACCCTCCTATTGTTGCAACAACCGATCAAGCACCTCCTATCATTACTAGTGCATTTTCTCAGAAAAGAAAACGTCCATTTAAGGGAAAACCTCGAAGAGCCCTTAACCAAATCGGATCAACAACAAATCAGAGCCCTCTGGCTGTTGTGACAGAGAGTTCTATAGAGGTACGAATACCAGGTTTTACTTTATGCACATAACATCAGGAAACTATTCTCTCCTTTCAGAATGAATGTACTCCAATTGCAGCAGAATCATCGACTCCGCCTAATGATTCTTCACATCACATGTCCATTGACGATGTCTAGATCATTGCAGACCCCAGTATACTAGAATATCCTCCTTGTGTGATTGACGACGAATGCCCCGTTCTTCCTCCAGCAATGAAGAAGAAAGCCCCTACTTTTGTTTCTATTTTACCTAGGAGAAGAACCAGGTCCACCAGGTTTGCCGAAGCTACAATTGGATGGCAAGATGTGGAATAGGTTATTCCTAATCTTCATCCACTATCCTCTATGGTTGATGCAGGGATGGTTCCACATGAACCAGATGTCCAAGTGGCGAATGTTCCATAGGACCCAGTCATGACATATATCATTGTTACACAAGAACCGGTTGCCCAGGTCGATATCATTACACCAGAACCAACTGTTCCATAGAGGATTGTCCCACTAGAGCTAGTAATACAAGAACCAACTGTCCATGTTGAGACTGTTCCACAAGAACCAGTCCTGACAGACACAACTGTTACACAAGAACTAACTACACAACATGCTGAGGATGTGCCACTTGCCCAATTGTTTGCCCAAATAGAGATAAAGATCAAGAATACAAAAAATTCCAGAATCATTGCACTAATAACAGAGAATGATAACCTCAAAGAAGAGTTAAATACACTAAAACAAGAGGTGGAGTTTGCTCGATGGAAGAATCCAGAAGGGATAACCATGGACATCCTAGAACTGACAAAAGTTGTTATGGACATAAACAAAGAACTCATTTTCTTTGAGTGCGGAAACATTTACTTTGAGGCAGGATATGAGGTAGTCAAAGTTTCAGTCGCTAAAGGACCAACAACTGTCTTAGTCAATACTGAACATGAACTTACTACTACACAACAATCAGTAAAACAGAGGAGATCTCAGCGTCATAAAACAACTGTTGGTATAACAGAAGCTTGCAAATAAGAACCTCTCAAACAAGAACCTCTGTTTCTTTCACGAGTTGTTACTCGAGCAACTCAAACTGATTATGTTCTCAAAGATAAAGAAAATCAGACAGATTGTTGACACAACAATTTTTCTTTTAGACACAACATTTTTCAATACCGACACTTAGCAATTTCTCTTAGCAATTTTTCACTGGAGGAGACAATAATCTACTTCAGCTACAAAGTAAGGTTTGAATGTGTTTTGCATGAGGACATGCAATGTCTTCAGTTGGGGGGCATGTTAGGACCCAAAGTCCCCTTTTCACTACATCTTTTGTCCATTCAACCTTCTCATTCCTAAGATAAATGACTAATATAATGAGTACTAAGACCCTTTTTCCCAAGGTATGAGCTATTCATCTAGATTTTATATTTTCATTTACTTAGCATGTTTGCTTGGTAACGTTCACATATTTTACCCATGAAATGATTTAACTAATGATCAAAATTCTTAGAACATCCCACTTCTAGAAACTCACTACTGTTACAGCTATGCACCAATCTTGGAAGTTGTTACATGACTACTGCAACGGATGCCACCAGTTCTGGAAGTTGTTACACGACTACTGCAACAGAAGATTGTCAATCCTGGAAGTTGTTACAATAGATGCCACCAGTCCTATTGTTATATGACTACTGAAACACCTGCTAATGAGATATGCTGGCTCACGATGTTGATCAAGCGAGTTCTAGATTTTGTATTAATGATATCAAACGAACAACTTGAGAATTGGGGATTCTCAAGACTGTTCTGATTATGTTTCTACTGAATGTCTCTGACTTTAAATAGTAGAGATTTTGTAATGAAGGGAGGTTTCTTTAATGGAGAAAGAAAAATAACGCTTATTGTACACGAATATTTTTTGGCAATTGAATGAAAGAGTGGATTGAATTCCTTTAGCATATTGTAACCTATTTATTTGAGTAGATTCAGTGAGAAGGAAAGGGCCCACCTTCCTCATCGATTCCCCTCTATTTTGAATTCTAGATCAGTTGTTTTAAATGCGAATGATTTAACTGTTAGAAATTTCTAGAATACAACTGTTGTTACAGTTTAGTTCCTTCTTGTTAGATGCGCATAAATTTGTCTCATGAGAATTAGAAGTCGATTGTTGAACATTGCTAGAGAATTGCTTTCCCTTTTTCTGCATTAGGTTAAAATCTTGTTTCCTAGAAATAAAAGTGTGAAGTACCTTTTTGCAATAAGTAGATTTCCTTTCTGCAAATAGTATAGAACTTCTTTCTGCAAAAGTAAATTAGAAAGTTAGATTAGAGTAGGCAATCGAGGGTTCTTATACATTCATCAGTTTAGATTGCAATTATGATTTCAAATCTGTAGAGCTCCAATTGTACCAGCACAACTATGTTAGTGATAATGTTTGTTTTTTATTAAAACTTCCTTACTACAATTAGATTAGAGATGCTTTCATAATCTAGCATAGACTGTGCACAATTATCTTGAAATAATAGAGTTCCCAGGGTTGACAATTTATATTGAACACTTTTATTTTCTATTCAATTAGACAATTAAAGTTACCAACAAAGTGGAGGTGGCAAAGATGGGGGAGAGGAGGTGGCTAAAGGGAAGTGGGGATGAGGTGGTATAGAAGAGGGGATGGGGATGGGAGATGTGGGTAGGAGGTGGTGAAGAGGGGGAAGTTGGGGAGGATATATCAAAGAGAGGAGGGGGGTGGACAAGAGGTGGTGGAGAGTGGAGGGGAGGGAGGTGGGGAGGAGAGGAGGGGGAGTGGGTGAAGAGTTGAGAGGGAGGGGTGTGGTAAGGAGGTTTTGAATAGGAGGGAGGTGGGTGGGTGTGGAAAAGGCATGGTAGGTGGATAGTAGGTGGAGAAGAGTGGAGGTGAGGGATCCATGGGGGAGAGGAGGGGGAGGGGGAAGAGGAGCTGAGGGAGAGGTGGGGGAGGGGGAAGGAGAGGTGTGGTGAGGAGGTGGTGAAGAGGGGGAAGGTGGGGGGATATGGAAAAGGGAGGGAGGTGGAGATGCGGTGATGAAGAGGGGAGGGGGAGGAGGTGGAGAGAAGATAAGAGGGGAGAGGAGGTGGCGAAGAAGGGGGGTTGAGAGGAGGTTGAAAAGAGGTGAGGAGAGGGGAGGTGGAAAAGATGTGGGAGGAGGAGGTGACGAAGAGGGGAGGAGAAGGAGAGGGGGGTTGTGGAGAGGAGGTGGTGAAGAGTTTATATTTTAACCTTGTACAATTAATTACCACAAACAGATTCATAATAAAAAAAATAAAATATACAATGACACACACACACACATTACACATATATTTGACCCTAAAAATCCAAACCATGAAAACCAACAACCTATTTAAAGTTGCACCTGTGATTTTTTATTCATCAAATTCTTCACTGTTTACAATATAATATATATATATATATATAGAATCTCATGGAATCCAAAACCCATAATCCATTGACCTATATTAAACAAAACCCTAATTCCTTAACCAAAATTAGAAAAATGACAATGAAAGCCATGTGCTGAAAAACTACTAAAAACGAACACAAAAACCACCCCCCAAAAAATTGGGGGCTTTTCCCCCCTCTAATACTAGGTTTGGTCATGCAAAGAATGTAACACGTACCCAACAAAGAGGGGGGGTGGAGACAATGTGGAAAATAGGGGAGGGGAGGGAAGTAGTGATAGGG
>ML798397.1:184132-205266 GCA_009831015.1 Picea engelmannii
TAAGGGAGTGGGTAGGGGGGTAGAGGTGGAAAATAGGGGAGGTGGGAAGGGGAGGGTCATGAAGAGGGGGCAAAGAGTGGAGGGGGTGGTAGAGAGGCATTGGCGAAGAGGGGAGTGTAGGGAAGCAAGTTGGGGAGGGGAGGGAGGTGGAGTGAAGGTGGTAGAGAGGAGTGGCGAAGAAGGAAAGGAAAACTTTTCAAAAATCTTGGGATGACAAAAATAAAAGCAAGATGATCAGGGGAAGAAAGAATTCAAGCCACCTTTCTTCAAGAATAGTTCACAACCATATAGGCAAGGCTATCAAACACAAAATGAGCCCAATATGGCAGATTTATTGGGTAAAAGGTCGAGATAAGAGCCTATAAAGTGTTGGGTATGTGAGGGAAACCACATTTATAAATATTGTCCTAATAAAGGAGATAGGATGAGGATTGCGCATAACCTTAAGGAAGTTGATATAGTGGAAGACATGGGAAGGAGCGTGCCAAGGATTTATGCAACCTTGGAAAATAGACAAGCAAACTATCAATCCCACATGATTGAGGTGGAATGTAAGATTGATAATCATTCCATATCTATTTTGAATGATTCTTGAGCTAGTCATAACTATATAGATACTAATATGGTTGATAGATTTAAATTGAAGAGATGTAAACATGGAAATTCTCGAATAGTTCACGGAGCCACGAGAACCAAGAGAAGAATCAACGAGTTGGTCGAGGATGCCTTGTAGTGTAAATAGGGAGGTAATGGGGGGTCGAAGGGCCCATAGTGATAATAGTGGAGGAATCCAATGAAAGGTGGACTATGTCCACCATATTATTAGCCCACTATGGTATTTAGATATATGTAGTAGTGTAAACATAATAAATGTGAGAAGAATTTCTAGAATGTTCCTTCTCTAAAATTTTCTTAGGTAGTATTATATACATAAGGGATGAGTAATGTAACGTGAATAGTGAAGAATATTTTTATTGTATCAAGCATTACTTGAGGAGTATTATCCTTCCATAAGAATTAATATATGGTGTTACCCTACCTCAAGGGTTTTCTCTGCAATTCTCTTGTGTTGAGTATTTTGTGTGAGTGCTTTTTTTATTGTTGGGATTGAGGTTTTATATTCTATATTATATTTATATATCTTAGGCACATAACATTTGGTATCAAAGAATTTTCTTTGGCCAAATAAAGAAAGAAAATTTTGGTTCTTTTGCAAAAAAATTCAAATAAGAAAAGGGTTAACAGAATTCAGATTCAATTCTAAAACATTTTTAGAAAAAATTGTAGAAACAAGTTAAGTATTTGAATTCCTCTGGGGAAAATACCCAATTTCAAAAAACAAATCATCCAAAATGGAGTTCGAGAAGTGAAGTTATCAACATTTTAAAGTCAATAATTTTTCATGGTTTTTCTAGAAAAAACCATGCGATATGCACAATAAGTTATTTTTAAACCCTATTTTTTTGTTGAATATTTCTTCCAAGCAATATTCATTTTACTAGAAAAGACGATGGTCATAGTATTGAAGAATATATAATTTTGCAAGTCAGTATGGAAAGAGAGGTGGAAATCTTGTCTACACTATGGTTTCAAAGAAGATTCTTGCATATGGTGGCAATCATTTGACTTTTGTTAGTTGATGGCACTTTCTAATGAAGAATATGAAAAATTAGTTTTAGAAAAGTCATATCATATAAAGTGTAAGGACAAATAGAACACCAAAGGTTTATTTTTCATGGTTTTTCTAGAAAAAACCATGCGATTTGCACAATAAGTTATTTTTAAACCCTAGTTGTTTGTTGAATATTTCTTCCAAGCAAGATTCATTTTACTAGAAAAGACGATGGTCATAATATTGAAGAATATATAATTTTACAAGTCAATATGGAAAGAGAGGTGGAAATCTTGTCTACGCTATGGTTTCAAAGAATATTCTCGCATATGGTGGAAATAATTTGACTTTTGTGAGTTGATGGCACTTTCTGATGAATCATATGAAAAATTAGTTTTAGACAAATCATCTCATATAAAGTGTAAGGACAAATAAAACACCAAAGGTTTATTTTTCATGGTTTTTCTAGAAAAAACTTTGCAATTTGCATAGTAAGTTATTTTTAAACCCTAGTTTTATGTTGAATATTTCTTTGAAGAAAGATGCATTTTACTGGAAAAGATGATGGCCGTAGTATTGAATAATATATACAATTTTGCAAGTCAGTATGGAGAGAGAGGTGGAAATATTGTCTACACTATAGGTTCAAAGAATATTCTCGCATACGGTGGCAATCATTTGACTTTTGTGAGTTTATGGCACTTTCTAATGAAGCATATGAAAAATTGGTTATAGACCAGTGGTCTCATACAAGTGTAAGGATAAATAAAGCAAAAATGGTTTATTTTCATTTGGAAACTCTTTATTATAGGTTCATGGATGTATTCATAAAGTAAAGGTCATTGTTTCTATTAACCCTGGTTGCCAACAAAATTTTATCAATGTTCAATTGGTTAATAGATTGCAAGTTCCTTCAAAGAATATGTAGAGAGCAGGTGACGAAGAGGCTAGGGTAGGGAGACAGGTTGGGGGGGGAGTTGGAAAAGAGGGGAGGCGAGGGGTGTTAGGGTCCTAACCCGCACATAGGTAGAGAAATATATTCGGATGTAATAAAGGTCAATATTAATAAGGCCTTGCAATAAAATAGAACAAGTCGAATGTAAGAAGACTTAATAGAAGCTTCTGCTTCTAGAAGGATTTTCCTCCAGATTCTTCTTTTGATAGACATATTTAGTATAAATAGGAGTCGAGGGTATGATAACCCTAGCTTGGATATTATTGTAATAGAGTTGTGATCGACTGGAGGTTTCCCCCTTGAAGAGGCCCATGAACATTGCTCTCAGAATCAAAGTGTTATTTATGTTGTTATTCTCATATCATTTCAGTGTTATTGTGGTGATTATTCTAGTTATATTGTTGTTATTCTGCCATTTCTAGCATTTATTTTTGTTCTACATACTTTTTATATCTAGTATATTACAAGTGGTATCATAGCACTTTCTTGGTAGAAATTGTGGGTAATTTTTTTTCAAGGTAGATGCGTATTCTAGCGTCTTTAAACAAATTAAAACATACAACAAATTGAAACATAAACAAATTAAAACATACAAGATCTATTTCCGCACAACTTTGTTTGGGTTGCCAAGTAAATACACATTTATTTTTGGTTAATCATTTGGGAATTTCCTCTCTGTAATATTCTGCAGACCAGAGTATAGCTCCGGAGGTGTAAAAAAAAAAAATCGAGTCTGGAAATTTTTTCACCATTATTTGAGACCTTTTCCATTGGATTCATCTCTTCGCTCTTATCAATTTCATCCATATCATTTTTTCGAAAAAAAAATTGACCCTGCCCCCCCTTTTTAGTTCCCCCATCCTCATGGCCCATACCTGTAGCCAAGACTTGGAAGCTCGCTTCAACACCTTTCAATCTGATCTCATCGAGACCCAACAAGAAGTAAAACAACTTAGTGCCAATGTTGCCACCATCAAACAACGATGTAGTCTTCAATGGAGGAAATCAAACAAAACCTCACCACCCAACTTGAATCTGTCTTTTCGGCACTCTGCACCAAACTACATATCCCTATAGATAACCCTTCCTCTTCCTCACCTCCACCTATTAAAGGTGACCATTCCTCTCATTCCCTTAACTTTCAGAACCATCACTTTCAATGTGACCTATGCCTTCCGTGGGTGGATGTGACCAAATTTGATGGCTCAAACCCCACTGGTTGGGTAACCCAAATGGAACATTATTTCTCTTTATACGGCATTAAAAATGACTTGGCAAAACTTGGGCATGGTGTTCTCCATCTAGATCAAGAACGTTGGCAATGGTGGCAATGGAGAAAAACTTATCGTCAAGGGTATATTGCTTGCACACACTTTGTGGTAGAGATTTATGAACACTTTGACACTGACACCAACCATTTGGGTCGTTTGACAAAGTTGAAACAATCAAGAATATTCGAAGACTTTATAGCTACTTTTGAGCGCCTGGATTTTCGGATAGAGGGCATGTCTGATGCCTTTTTCCGAGAATGTTTTATCAGTGGCCTTAAGGATGAGATTCGAGCCCATGTCCTTATGGCTCGACCTCAGAGTTGAGTGGAGGCTACTAAAAGAGCTAAAGAAGCACAACATGTTGTATCTTCTCAAAACCATCCCTCCTTTATCCCTCTCCCTAAAACAGTAAATCCCACTACTCCCTCTGCTTCACTAAAGATCCAAAAATTGACTAGGGCTGAAATGGCTAAACGCCAACTCAAAGGCCTTTGTTATAATTGTGATGAAAAATATTTTATGGGCCACAAGTGTAAGGAAATTTTTTTTTTATGGCCATCTCCAAGGATATTTCGAAAGAGGATATTGAAACTCCCCTTATGTTTAAGTCACCTGAAACCCTCGACATAACCCCTCCTTCAGACCCTATCGAAGTAGAAGTGGTCATTTCCCTCAATTCTCTCACTCGATTCTTTGCTCCCCATACCCTCAAGCTAATTGGTTACATCAAGCATCGGAAGGTCATCATTTTGGTTGATAGTGGAAGCACCCATAATTTTATTCATCGCCGCATTACCCAAGAGACTCATTGCTACATCCATGCCGTTAATAATTTCCAAATCATGATTGCCAATGGTGGCTCCATGAAATGTGGAGGGCATTGTGAAAATGTGCATCTCCAAATTGGTGACTACCACCTGATATGTTTGCTATAGACATGGGAAGATGTGACATTGTGTTGGGTGCAGACTGGCTATGGACTTTGGGTCCCATTCTCATGGATTTTAAGGAATTAACCATGCAATTTGACCAGGAAGGCCACCAATATAAGTTCTAAGGAATAACTTTCGGGTCACATGAGATCATTAGTTCCCATCGCATGAAAAAGCTTCTCAAAAAGGGTCATTCTGGTGTTATTTCTCAACTCCATGCCATCCAAGCAACAGAAACACCCTCGGTGCCGCAAGACCTCCAAGCCATCCTTTATAAAAATCAAGTGGTATTTTCCACTCCCCATGGACTCCCTCCTTCATGTGGTTTTCATGATCATTCCATTCCCCTTGTACCCATAAGCCTTCCTCCCAATATTCATTCATATCGTCACCCCTTTTCCCAAAAAAATGAAATTGAGAAAATGGTTCAGGAACTCCTTAATGCATGCGTTATCTGCCCTAGTATGAGCCCCTACTCTTCTTCTGTGGTCATGGTCCTAAAGGAATAAGGTTCTTGGCGAATGTGTCCTAACTTCCATGCCCTCGATAAACTTACCATTAAAGACAAATTTCCCATTCATGTCATTGATGGCCTCCTGGATGAAGAGAGTGGCACCCAATTCTTTACTAAAATTGATCTTCATTCGGGCTACCACTAGATACGTATGAAAGAATAATACATTCCCAAGACTACCTTTAGAACTCATGATGACCACTATGAGTTTTTAGTCATGCCCTTTGGCTTGTGTAATGCCCCCTCCACCTTCAAAAGCCTCATGAATCAAGTCTTCCGTCCTTTTCTTTGTCATTTTGTCTTAGTTTTCTTTGATGATATCCTCATCTATAAAAAGACCTAGACATAACATCTTTCTCATGTGGATCGAGTTCTCCATCTACTCTCTCAGCACTAACTTTTCCCGAAACAGTCTAAATGTGATTTTGGCACCTCAGAAGTAGAGTACTTGGGTCATATGGTTAGCAAGGATGGTGTCAGGGTGGATCCTAAAAAGATTGAAGCTATGCAAGAATGGCCTCACCCAAAGACTCTCAAAAGATTGCATGTATTTTTGGGCTTAATAGGCTATTATCACAAGTTTGTTAAGAATTACAGAAAGATTGCAACACCTCTCACTGATCTCCTAAAAAAGAACTCTTTCACTTGGAATCTAGCTACTGCTCAATCTTTTCAAACCTTGAAGATGGACATGTACACCACTCTAGTCCTGGTCCTTCCTAATTTCATAAAGACCTTTGTCTTGGATTGTGATGCTTCAGGGAAAGGAATTGGTGTTGTCCTTATGAAAGAGGGTCGGCCTTTGGCCTTTACCAACATGAAACTATCTGAAATAAATCTAGGCAAATATATCTATAAAAAGGAAATGTTTGTTATTTTGCATGTCATTCATTTGTGGTGCCCTTATCTATTGGGGCAACGCTTCCAAATTAATACAAACCATCAAAGCCTCAAGTATTTTTTGGAACAATGCATTTCCTCCCCAGAGCAAAAAAAATGGGTAACTAAGCTATTTGGTTATGAATATGAGATCATTTACAAGAAAGGAAAATAAAATGTGGTTGTGGATGCACTTTCCCGCAAATATGAGGATGAAGGATCCCTTTTTTCTCTTTCCTTCATTGTACCAGATTGGCTCCAAGTTGTTCTCCAGGAATGGCTACAAGATCCCAAAATTTCACAGTTGATCCAACAATTGTAGTCTAGTGCTCCATCTCCCTAGGGTACTCTTGGCTCCATGATGAGCTTTGATACAAAGGCTGTTTGTATTTAAGTAAGAAATCAAATATTAAATCCATGGTAATTTTTGAGCTTCATGCTACACTGACAGCGGGGCACTCCGGGTTCACCAAAACCTATGACAGGGTCAAACGTTCTTTTTTTTGGGATGGTATGAAACAGGACATTCGTAATTTTGTGGTCGAATGTGATGTGTGTCAATGCAACAAGGGAGAAATAGTCAAATCTCCAGGCACACTACAACTACTCCTGATTCCACCTACTATTTGGAAGGACATCTCTATGGATTTTATCACAGGCTTACCCAAATCGAGAAATAAATCAGTCATCATGGTGGTTGTTGATTGCCTTTCCAAGTATGCTCATTTCCGCGCTCTTCAAAACCCATTTACAACATCCATGGTGGCTCAAATTTTCATGGATTAGGTCTTCAAGCTCCATGGCATGCCACACTCTATTGTTTTTTATTGCGACCCCACTTTCACAAGAAATTTTTGGAAAGAATTGTTCAAGATACAAGGCACCCAATTGCATCTCAGTACAACTTATCATCCCCAGATTGATGGTTAAATAGAAGTTGTCAACAAGTTTTTGGAAACATATTTGAGGTGTTTTGCCTCGGAAAAGAAAAATAAATGGGCTCAATGGTTACCCCTAGTTGAATGGTGGTACAACACTTCATACCATATAGCTACACGCATGACTCCTTTTGAAGCGGTATATGGATAGAATCCACCTTCAGTTATCTCATACTTACCGGGTGTCTCGAAGGTCCAGGAGGTTGACCAAACACTTACAGTTCGAGAGGCTATTCTCTGTAACCTCAAAGAGAATTTGGTGATGGCACAAAATCACATGAAGCAATAAGTAGATCAAGGTTGCTCTGAACGTCAATTTGAAGAAGAGGATCAGGTGTTTCTTCACCTGTAACCTTACAAGCAGAATTCCCTCAAGGTCGAGCATTGTCAAAAGCTAGAACCCAAATTTTATGGTCCTTATACATTTCTCAAGCGTGTGGGACAGGTGGCCTATCAATTAGCTTTTCCCAGTCATTCGAAGCTACATCCTGTTTTTCATGTTTCCTGCTTAAAGAAGGTGATCGAAACTAAGTGCCAAATTCAAACCAACCTTCCCGAGTTAGCCGAAGAAGGATCCATTTGGCTACACCAAAAGCAGTTTTGTATGAGTGTGAGAATTTCCTATGTCAGAGAACCGTCAAGGAAGTGTTAATCCAGTGGAAAGATACAACTCCAACAGATGCCACTTGGGAACCAACTACCATTCTGCAGTAATTTCCACATCTCCAACCTTGAGAACAAGGTTGTTTTTAATGGGGAGGACATGTTAGGGTCCTAACCCGCACATAGGTAGAAAAATATATTCGGATGTAATAAAGGTCAATATTAATAATGCTTTACAATAAAATAGAACAAGTCGAATGTAAGAAGACCTAATAGAAGATTTCACTTCTAGAAGGATCTTCCTCTAGATGTTTCTTTTGATAGACATATTTAGTATAAACAAGAGTTGAGGGTATGAGAACCCTAGCTTGGAAATTATTGTAATAAATATCTGCTCGACTCAAGTTTTCCCCCTTGAAGAGGCTCATGAACATTGCTCTCAGAATCAAAGTGTTATTTTTGTTGTTATTCTCATATCATTTCAGTGTTATTGTGGTGATTATTCTTGTTATATTGTTGTTATTTTTCCATTTCTAGCATTTTATTTCTATTCTGCATACTTTTATATCTGGTATATTAAAAGGGGAGGGGTCGGGTCGGGTCGGGGAGGATGTATGAGGGAAGAGGTGGTGAAGAGGGGAGGTGAGGAGGAGGAAAATAAGGGAGGGGATAGGGTGTAGAGGTGGAAAAGAGGGGAGGTGGGAAGGGGAAGGTCATGAAGAGGGGGTGAAGAGTGGAGGGGGTGGTAGAGAGGCGCTAATGAAGATGGGAGTGTAGGGAAGCAAGTTGGGGAGGGGAGGGAGGTGGGGTGGAGGTGGTAGAGAGGAGTGGCGAAGAGGGAAATGCCAAATTTTCAAAAATATTGGGATGACAAAAATAAATGTAAGATGGATCAGGGGAAGAAAGGATTCAAGCCACCTTTCTTCGGGAATAGTTCACAACCATATATGCAAGGGTAACAAACAGAAAATGAGCCCAATATCACAGATTCCTTGGGGAAAAGGTCGAGATAGGAGCCTATAAAGTGTTGGGTATGTGAGGGAAACCACATGCACAAATATTGTCCTCATAAAGGAGATAGGATGAGGATTGTGCATAACCTTCAGGAAGTTGATAGAGTGGAAGACATGGGAAGGAGCGTGCCAAGGATTTATGTAACCTTGGAAAATAAACAAGAAAACTATCGATCCCACTTGATTGAGGTGGAAGGTAAGATTGATAATCACTCCATAGTTATTTTGAATGATTCTTGAGCTAGTCATAACTATATATATCCTAATGTGGTTGATAGATTTAAATTGAAGAGATGTAAGCATGGAAATTCTTGGTTGGTTCAGCAAGCCACTAGAACTAAGAGAAGAATCAATGATTTGGTCAGGATGTCATGTAGTGTAAGTAGGGAGGTAATGGGGGGCCCAAAGGGTCCATAGTGATAATAGTGGAGGAATTCAATGAAAGGTTGACTATGTCCACTATATTATTAGCCCACTATGGTATTCGGATACATGTAGAAGTGTGAACATAATAAATGTGAGAAGGATTTCTAGAACGTTCCTTCTCTAAAATGTTCTTAGGTAGTATTATATACGGAATGGATGAGTAATGTAATGGGAATAGTAAAGAATATTGTTATTTTATCAAGCATTACTTCAAGAGTGTTATCCTTCCATACGAATTAATATATTGTGTTACCCTACCTCAAGGGTCTTCTTTGCAATTCTCTTGTGTTGAGTATTTTGTGTGAGTGTTTTGTTTATTGTTGGTATTGAGGATTTATCTTCTATATTATATTTATATATATTAAGCACATAACATTTGGTATCATAGAATTTTCTTCGGCCAAATAAAGGAAGAAAATTTTGGTTCTTTTGCAAATTTTTTCAAAGAAGAAAAGGGGTTAACAGACTTCCGATTCAATTCTAAAACATTTTTAGCAAAACTTGTACAAACAAGTTAGGTATTTTAATTCCTCTCGAGAAAATACCCAATTTTGAAAAACAAATCATCCAAAATGGAGTTTGAGAAGTGAAGTTATCAACATTTTCAAATCAATAATTTTTCATTGTTTTTCTAGAAAAACCCATGTGATTTGCATAGTAAGTTATTTTTAAACCCTAGATTTTTGTTGAATATTTCTTCCAAGAAAGATTCACTTTAATAGAAAAGATGATGGTCATAGTATTGAAGAATATATAATTTTGAAATTCAGTATGTAAAGAGAGGTGGAAATATTGTCTACACTATGGTTTCAAAGAAGATTCTCTCATATGGTGGCAATCATTTCACTTTTGTGAGTTGATGGAACTTTCTAATGAAGCATATGAAAAAATAGTTTTTGAAAATTTGTCTCATATAAAGTGTAAGGACAAATAGAACACCAAAGGTTTATTTTTCATGGTTTTTCTTGAAAAAACCATGTGATTTGCATAGTAAGTTATTTTTAAACCCTAGTTTTTTGTTGAATATTTCTTCCAAGCAAGATTCATTTTACTAGAAAAGACGATGGTCATAGTATTGAAGAATATATAATTTTGCAAGTCAGTATGGAAAGAGAGGTGGAAATCTTGTCTACACTATGGTTTCAAAGAGGATTCTCGCATATGGTGAAAAACATTTGACTTTTGTGAGTTGATGGCACTTTATAATGAAGCATATGAAAAATTAGTTTTAGACAATTCGTCTCATATAAAGTGTAAGGACAAATAAAACACCAAAGGTTTATTTTTCATAGTTTTTCTAGAAAAAACCATGCAATTTGAATAGTAAGTTATTTTTAAACCATAGTTTTTTGTTGAATATTTCTTCAAAGCAAGATGCATTTTACTAGAAAAGATGATGGCCTTAGTATTGAAGAATATATACAATTTTGCAAGTCAGTATGGAAAGAGAGGTGGAAATATTGTCTACATTATAGTTTCAAAGATGATTCTCACATACGGTGGCAATCATTTAACTTTTGTGAGTTGATGGCACTTTCTAATGAAGTATATGAAAAATTGGTTATAGACCAGTGGTCTCATACAAGTGTAAGGATAAAGAAAGCACCAATGGTTTATTTTCATTTGGAAACTCTATATTATAGGTTCATGGATGTATTCATAAAGAAAAGGTCATTGTTTCTATTAAACCTGGTTGCCAACAAAATTTTATCAATGTTCAGTTGGTTAATGGATTGCAAGTTCCTTCAAATAATATGTAGAGAGTAGGTGACGAAGAGGATATGATAGGNAGGGGGTAGAGGTGGAAAAGAGGGGAGGTGGGAAGGGGAAGGTCATGACGAGGGGGACAAGTGTGGAGGGGGTGGTAGAGAGGTGGTGGAGACAATGGGAGTGTAGGGAAGCAAGTTGGGGAGGGGAGGGAGGTGGGGTGGAGGTGGTAGAGAGGAGTGGCGAAGAGGGAAAGGCCAACTTTTCAAAAATCTTAGGATGAAAAAAATAAATGCAATATGGATCAAGGGAAGAAAGTATTCAAACCACCTTTCTTCAGGAATAGTTCACAACCATATATGCAAGGGTAAAAAACAAAAAATGAGCCCAATATGACAAATTCCTTGGGGAAAAGGTCAATATAGGAACCGATAAAGTGTTCAGTATGTGAGGGAAACCACATGTATAAATATTGTCCTCATAAAAGAGATAGGATGAGGATTGTGCATAACCTTTAGAAAGCTTATAGAGTGGAAGACATGGGAAGGAGCATACCAAGGATTTATGAAACCTTGGAAAATAGACAAGAAAACTATCAATCCCACATGATTGAGGTGGAAGGTAAGATTGATAATCATTCCATAGCTATTTTGAATGATTCTTGAGCTAGTAATAACTATATAAATCCTAATATGGTTGATAGATTTAAATTGAAGAGATGTAAGCATGGAAATTATTGGTTGGTTTAGCGAGCCACTAGATCCAAGAGAAGAATCAATGATTTGGTCGGGGATGCCTTGTAGTATAACTAGGGAAGTAATGGGGGCCCGAAGGGCCCATTGTGATAATAATGGAGGAATTCAATGAAAGGTGGACTATGTCCACTATATTATTAGCCCACTATGGTATTCAAATATATGTAGTAGTGTGAACATAATAAATGTGAGAAGTATTTCTAGAAGGTTCCTTCTCTAAAATGTTCTTAGGTAGTATATATACGGAAGGGATGAGTAATGTAATGGGAATAGTGAAGAATATTGTTATTGTATAAAGCATTACTTGAGGAGTGTTATCCTTCTATAAGAATTAATATATGGTGTTACCCTACCTCAAGGGTCTTCTTTGCAATTCTCTTGTGTTGAGTATTTTGTGTGAGTGTTTTTTTTATTACTGGGATTGAGGATTTATCTTCTATATTATATTTATATATATTAGGAACATAACATTTGGTATCAGAGCATTTTCTTCAGCCAAATAAACGAAGAAAATTTTGGTTCTTTTGCAAATTTGTTCAAAGAAGAAAATGGGTTAACAAACTTCAGATTCAATTCTAAAACATTTTTAGCAAAAATTGTAGAAAAAATTTAGGTATTTTAATTCCTCTCGGGAAAATACCCAATCTAGAAAAAAAAATCATCCAAAATGGAGTCCGAGAATTGAAGTTATCAACATTTTAAAATCGGTAATTTTCCATGGTTTTTCTAGAAAAAACCACGCGATTTGCACAGCAAGTTATTTTTAAACCCTAGTTTTTTGTTGAATATTTATTCCAAGAAAGATTCATTTTACTAGAAAAGACGATGGTCATAGTATTGAAGAATATATAATTTTGCAAGTCAGTATGGAAAGAGAGGTGGAAATATTGTCTACACTATGGTTTCAAAGAAGATTCTCACATATGGTGGAAATCATTTGACTTTTGTGAGTTGATGGCACTTTCTAATGAAGCATATGAAAAATTAATTTTAGAAAAGTAGTCTCATATAAAGCGTAAGGACAAATAGAGCACCAAAGGTTTATTTTTCATGGTTTTTCTAGAAAAAGCCATGTGATTTGCACAGTAAGATATTTTTAAACCCTAGTTTTTTGTTGAATATTTCTTCCAAGCAAGATTCATTTTACTAGAAAAGATGATGGTCATAGTATTGAAGAATATATAATTTTGCAAGTCATCATGGAAAGAGAGCTGGAAATCTTGTCTACACTATAGTTTCAAAGACGATTCTCACATATGGTGGCAATCATTTGACTTTTGTGATTTGGTGGCACTTTCTAATGAAGCATATGAAAAATTGGTTATAGACCAATGGTCTCATACAAAGTATAAGGATAAAGAAAACACCAATGGTTTATTTTCATTTGGAAACTCTATATTATAGGTTCATGGATGTATTCATAAGGAAAAGGTCATTGTTTCTATTAACCTTGGTTGCCAATAAATTTTTATTAATGTTCAGTTGGTTAATAGATTGCAAGTTCCTTAAAATAATATGAAAAACACATGGGTTGAGGGTGAACATGTTCAAGTTTTTAAATATTTTATGCTCACCATGGATAAATATGCATTACATTATGGTTTCAAGTCATAGATATGAATGATATTGGTGTTATTTGTGTATATTCTTATATCGAATTAGTGGGTACAATTAATATTAATGTGCAAAAGAAGTTTTTGAAGTTGTAGTACAAGAAAAAAAAATTACATTGTGGGATATTTCTCTTACTCAACAAGAAGTGCCCAAGTAGGTCCATAAAGAAGTACTTGTAGGGAAACAAATCGTAGCACCTCATGAAACATTAGATGATGAGTTCAAGGTTGAGTTAGAAGAAGAGCCTACATAAACATTTGAAGAAAAGGAAGATGAAGAGTATAAACAAGGAGAATAGTCAATACACCACATGTTGCAAAGTCCAAGCAAGGAGAACTGAGAGCTAAGGTTGATGTATATCGTCATCCACACCACATAGAGAAAAAATAGTCATAAGGCATGGGAATGCACATCCACAAACTTATTATGAACCTACATGGAACCAGAAAGGGAACCAATCAAGAAGTACATTGCAGACTACCAACATTGTAGGTAAATCTTATAGAAGAACAACAACCCCATGGCACTAAAGGAGAGATAAGAATCAAGATCAAGGTGGCTAGGAAGCAGTTGAACATCATGTTCATATTCCATTAGAATGGATGGATGCTAGTACTTGGTACCAACTAACTACATTGCTTAGTCGATCATATTGTATCGTTTATTCCCATTTTTAAAGGACAAAACATGGGAAGGGGGGTGGAATGTAGTACACCTAGGGGGGTACCCAAGGGGAATAATAATATTTATGTAGTTATTGCTAGCGGGAAAACCTCCCCTTTAACTACACTAGGGTTCAAGATGTATACAGAGTGAATAACCGTCTAAAATTCATTCAATTCTATATACTACCCCAAACATACCAAAACAAATGCAGAAGAGATTGGGTAACTATACCTTTAATCCCACTTCTAGTAATGATCTCCTCAAACTTGGAAGTTCCTTTGAATGCACGTCTCCTCCCCATCTTGAACTGCATCCAAAGATAGGAAAACAAGAACTACAAACATGTTATTCTATCCATAAGTTAGGTTTAGATATTAAGTGTCAAGTATAAATAAATAAAAATACTCAAAACACCATCATTTGGGACAGGAAAATGTGATTATTTTATTCATAATACAAAGATTATACCTTACAATCTAAGTCGGCCACCATTCCACGAACCTAGTCTGGGCTCCTCTTTACCATGCTCCAAGTGCACCTTGAATGGACTTATTCTCTCAACGTTATGATCACCTCTATGGAAGGGAATGGGTTGATGAGGGAATGCTAAGGCAATATATCACAAAAGGTAGAAATATCTTAGGCAAGGAGGGGAAGTGAAATTGGGTAGATTTTTACTGTTCTTATTCTTAGCTTTGAAATGAGACCCCAACACCTCCTTTTATATGCTAAAAGGATGGTTATCCGGTTGGGTGATGGCATATAGCAGGTGAATTGGTTGGGAAACTTCCAATAGCCTGTGAATTTCAACGAACTCCTTGAAATTTTTTAATTTTTGCAACTTCTGGAGGTATGTTGTGGGTAGGAATCCCTCCTATGGACTTAGAATTTAAGGGCTATAAGCATGCATGCAGAAAATGACCGTTTCAAAGGCCTCAACTCTTTCCTATTCTCCTAACACAAAACCCCACATTCATGCAATACAAAGGTGTAAATGAGATTCGATAACTCTACCTTAAGTCCTTCGTTTAATGTCGATCCCTTTTCTTTCACTTTCTCTTTGATTGCAAGCATCCTCCCAAAGCTGACCTACATTCACACATGAACAAACAAAAATATGTGAGCATGCATTTCATATACTAATTGCTAGGTTAGTTGTGAAAATATCATAAAATAAATATTCAACTTGAACACATGATATGGTGGGATGGGAAAACTATTCCTTTTTGTATTAATCTTCACAAGAGTAAAATTTACAATATGTGGTCGGCACTTCTCCTCGAACTTGGTCCTGGGATCCTCTTCACAATGCACCAACTACTCAACCTCACAATGCAATTGTAGGAAATTGGAGCAAAGGAGGGATAAATTTGGGTAGAGTTTCTATACTCTTCCTCCTCCTTTCAAATGGGACCCCTACCCCTTATTTTATAGGCTAGAAGGAGATAGGTATTTGGTCAAGTGATTGGCCATGCATGGTCGAAAGGTTTAGTTAACTTACCAAAAACTACGTGTTCTGTCGACAAATTTATGTTTTTTTTGCTTTTGTAGGTACACGTAGGTTGTAGTGGGTTAGCTAGAGTGTACATGCAGACTGTAGTGGGTCAGCAAGAGTGTACACATGGGCTATAGTGGAGCAGGGTGTGTGTACCTTTAAAAAGGGTGTTTTTTAAGAAGAGTTGTTCAGTACTAGCTTGGCAACGAAGGAATATGGGATGACCTGATGCTAGGTAAGCATGTATGGTGAAAATTAAGGTTATAACAGATGTCCCCTAATGTGTGAGGTTAGAAGAGAATCTAATGGCCTAAATATGTTATCAATCTTTATCAACGTACCGAACCAGTGAGCCCAGGGACCCGAATTCGGGAGGTGCCATCTGCAAAATAAAAATTGTCTCACCGAGGCGGGTATACCCATGCTCGGGATGAAATAAAATCATGGCTAACAATCAAATACTCTTTATATCCATGGAATATAACTATATAAAGTGTATCCACGAGCAATACACAACGGATCTACATCTCAAAATCAAAAAGATATACATGTATAATATCCATATTCTAGAAGTTGATAAGGCCTGATGGCTGGAGATGAGGTCTTCAAAGCTCGAGCAACAACTTCAAAATCTTCAAAACTTGAGTAGGAGTGTAATATGAGTGTACAACTTCACTACCCAAATGTCTTCGATGGCTCGTCGATCATGGACTAGATAATCTTGATGATCAAACTGAAGGCTTCATTGATTTCAAACAAAAACTTAATTGGATTTTCGGAATGACCGAGCATGAGGGCAAGAGACAAACTGTAGAGGGGCCAAATCATGGATTGGTAAAAAATTCCCTTGGACCATAGAACGACAAGTGATGAGACTCAGGCAACATGATATTTTGACATAAGTTCATGATGCAGGAGGCACCGCAAACTCTCCATATCTTTGGAAGAATAACCAAACGAAGGAGGACACAAATCTATGTAGCGAGAACAGATTCCTAAGGTCATATTAAATCCTAGGGATTGACGAACAAACAAAAGGATGTGCTTTCTTCAAGGGTGACTCATTGTGTTTCTAATAAAAATAAAATACTTTTCCCTTCCTCTTTTTGGGGTATATTTGATTTTTTTTGTCTTTTTCAATAATTTTGGAAGGCTCGAAAAAGAATAAAAGAATGTTATGTTACAAAGGAGGGATGAGTGTCACAAACATACGATTTTGAGGCATAACGACAAGATTGATGTTCAAAGTAAGGACACTCAGGAGAAATCCCTCCTGGGGACAAAGGTGTCAAGATGCAGAAGCAAAGTGCTACAGGGCTTCCATATAAGGCATGCTTTAGATGGTTTAGTTGAGAGCAACATGGAGCTGGCATTAGACCAAAGACACGGGTATGAAAATGCGGTTAACAAAACACACAATGGTAACGTCCTTTGATGTAAGTTTAATGAGCCCAGAGAAGGTAAGCTCGGTGGTTTTTCATATTTAGAGAGTCTGAAAAACATAAAATGAGACTCTAATGGGGTACCTTTTACGAAGGTAGTATAATCAGTTCGAAAAAGGGGTAAATTAGCATCGACAAGACATCTGTTCAAAACCATTTTAACGAGTGTGATAAAGACACGATCACTCGACCATTTTTTCATTTTTAAGCAATGTGAAAAAAGCTTAACTATGGACTCTATCAGGAATGCTCTTCTGGACCATTTTAATGAGTGTGAAAGAATAAGGCGACTCGACAATCTTTTCAATTTTAGAGAGTTTGAGACTCCATGGGGGTTCCTTTTTCGTAAATTTGGTCCCTCATACCCAAAAAAAGGGTAAAATTATACCTGAGGGTACTCTTCTAGGGATGGGAAGCCTCTAGAGTATACCTTTGTTTGTACAGTTGACTGTCCAGACTAAAAAAGTGGTAAACTATCATCAAATAGACGTGACTTCAAATTTTGGTTTAACAAGCGTGAAAGGCCACAAGATCGCTCAACAATATTTTCATGTTTAGAGGGTCTGAAAAGGGCTTAAAATAAGACTCGTGGGGGCTACGAATCATGTATGAAACTGGTTCAGGTAGAGCCTACTGCTAGGCTCATATGAAGAGTCTCTTCGATAGTCAGCTTGGGAAGTCTCCCAAAAGAGAAGAAAACACAAACCACAGTGTAAGTCCTCCCGCAGGAGAGAAATAGTAGTCATGGCTTCAAGGATAGCCTCATTTGAAGGAACTTCAAAATCCGAGAAATCACGCAAACGAGGGTCGACAGTCCCAACGGGTGAAGTAAACTGACCATACTCCATATGACAATAGAGGTTCTGGCCAGGACTGGCAGAGTCTATCAACAAAGAATCATGATCATGAGGGCTTGAGAATCTACTAACAACGAGATCAGACTCAAAAAGATACTCAAGCCCACTTGGACCAAGAGGGGGAAGCAAGGGCTCCCATGCCCCCATTGGATACACCAATGGATCAATTTTTGATTCCAAGTCTCGAGAAGGAAAACATGATTGCACAAGTTCCTTCTCATAAGCAATTGATTACTGAGGATAAGATGTCACATAATTAACCCATGGCAGGGTAGAGTCTACACGAATGCTAGGAACATATAAAGGGGTAGTCTGAAATAATTTTGAATTAGGATGGTGATTATTAGATGTCAGCTGGTCAATAGTGATTATGCTTCCATTGTGAGGGAATTACATCACCCGGAAGAGCGTGGATACCTCAGTGTTCATAGCATATACATAATCACGCCTGAGAAGCATATTGAAATCTAACGGGGCTTGCACCACTATAACATCACCAAGGGCAGTCTTCCCACCTAAAGATATAGGTAACTGAGGAAGAACCCCCACATATTCACTAGGACATTTGTCAAAATCCAACAACTCATGTGAAGAAGACACAAGCTCGAGATATCCCAAGACTTTCCAAACTAAGGATGATAAAATACTTGTGGAAGCTCCTTCATCCATAATACATCGATAAATGTTTGTTGAATTAACTTCAACCCTTATTTGAAAGGGTGTGGAGGAAGGAAGATGAGGCTGAACAAGGTCATTCCAATCAAAGGAAACCATCCTAGGGCTTGGAGGGGGTGTGCTCGGAGCGAGCTGAATGCCCCCTTTTTCTGAAAATACTGAACCAGAAATGATAAAAACATGGTCTAAAGGAACCTCACCCCCCAAAAGAGGAGTGGGATCAACCGATGATTGTATCGACATGACCACTTTCACAACCAATGGCTAAATAGGCTATGAGACTACATGGTCTAAAGGAACCTTTCCCCCCAAAATAGAAGTGGGATCAGTCAATGACTGCATCGGCATGACCACTTTCACAACCCATGACTGAATAGGCTATGAGACTACGTGGTCTAAAGGCACCTCACCCCCCAAAAGAGGAGTGGGATCAGCTGATGATTGCATCGGCATGACCACTTTTGCAACCAATGGTTGAATATACTGCGAGACTACATGGTCTAAAGGCACCTCACCCCCTAAAAGAGGAGTGGGATCAGCTGATGACTGCATTGGCATGACCACTTTCACAACCAATGGTTGAATAAGCTGCAAGACTACATGGTCTAAAGGCACCTGACCCCCCAAAAGAGGAGTGGGATCAGGCGATGACTTCATCGACATGACCACTTTCTCAACCAATGGTTGAATAGGCTGAGAGACTACAAGGTCTAAAGGCACCTCACCCCTCAAAATAGGAGTGGGATCAGCCGATGAATGCATCAGAATGACCACTTTCGCAACCCATGGCTGAATAGGCTGTAAGGAAAACTCAAAAGATTCAGAATCAGAAGAGCTTGCAGACAAGGACCACAATCTATGTACCTCTAGAATTCTAGGGAACAAATGAGTAAGGTGATCGCCCTGCAAAGCTTACAAGGGAACTTAGGCTTACGTCCTATCCATCTAGGTTTCTCAATAGAATTAATGCCCCCAACATGACTAGCAGTGGTTGGTTGCACATCTCCAACATGACTTGTAGAGGTTAGTGATGGGTTGATAACATGACTTGCAGAGGCTACATACCTATTACCAATATGACTAGCAGTGACTGGACTTTTTCCCCCAATATGACTTGCAGAGGGTGGGTGTGTGCCCCCAACATAACTTGCAGAGGTTGGGTGCTCATGGTATTCAATGTGACTTGCAGAGGTTGTCGACCTATCTCCAACATGACTCACAGAGGTTGGTGATTTCTTCTTCCTATTATCCCTCTTTCTATTTCTCTTAGACTTCTGGTTACTAGTAATTGTACTTTCACCAGAGGCGGGAGAAGGAGGAGGATAATACTTTGCTGACGAAGAAACATCAACAGGGTGCCCATGAAATAAAGTGCTTAACTGAGAAGTGTCAAGAGAATTTGGGACATTTGGAATGGTACCCAACCAAACCAGTAATCCCACATTCAACCCAGGAATGTACAAAGTGGCCATCAAAGGGACACCAATATTTCCAAAGAAAGGAAAAGCACAAGAATCCCCTTACGAAGGGGTTCCTTGGTGGGTATCATCAGGAAATTTAGCCATGAATATCTTATGCATAGGTTCTCCCTTTGTGGGATCGTTCAAGTCCATAAAAGTCTCACACACTGACTATGAAGAACTAGTGTTATCAAAACAATGCCTATAAAGAGGTGACTCCACATTTCTAGGAGGAAGAATGAAAAGTCCTCTCAATTGGTGAAGTGGGCGGTCTACCACCCTAGGTCAGAGAACCAAATCCACAACTGACTAAATCACTATGGAAAACTTGGGAGCACAGAGCACACACTAAAAGTTCATAAAGGAAAATCAAGCAAACAACTAACTAGTTGGAAGAACAGTTACACCAACCAACACTAGAGAAACTTACCGGTGCAAGTGCAACTTGAATACAGAATCACCCTCTGAGTATACTCTAAAAAGCATGGACCAATGTCTACCCTAGGTATTGTGGTATACCCACGCGGTCACCTGTGTAAGTCCCCAAAATAAATGCAACTAGGTTGCCAGCTTGTGAACAATCACCAAGCGGGTACAGTTGACAGTCGGGTGGACCGCAATGAGTAGGGTATCAAGCTCGAAACCTATCAAGGGTATCGAAATCAAGTGTTCCGGAAGATTACTGAGGACCTCGAATGGATTCGAGACCCATGAAGCTTCGTGGCAAATGAAATCAATGGAATCCAAAGACAAGTCTTCTATATGCGTTCCCCACTATGCTTGGTCCAACTTTGGAGGGGTTATCTCCGCTACCTTTCTACACACAACCTCGTGTTTGGCCCCTGTGATAGAGGGGGGTCCTAGATAATTTCCACGTTATTGGACTTCTACACTCATTAGCACAGACTTGTATGTTTTTTTTATATCCTTGAAGAGTTTCCTCTCCAACCTAAATCAAGGATCTAGCCTAATCTAGTTGATGGACCCTACAAACATAAAGTCTAGTAAATTTAAATTAGCGTTCTTTTTACTGGCTTGATTTACTCAAAAGGGTACGGTAGTGAAATTGATGGTGTTAATACTTTTGCAAAAAATGATGAAACTTATATGAACACTGGCAAAGAATGATTATATTTCTTATTTTCTTCCTTTTAAAATGATTTTAAAATTAGAATAAAACACAACGCTATGCTAATTTCTTTTTCTTTTTCAAATAACAATGCAAAGAAAATGTCAGGAAAGAAAGAGATCTAACAAACTAAGTTTTTTTTTTAATATTTTCTTCCAATCAAAGCATAAATAACAAAAGATTCTAAAAGA
>ML798397.1:205450-246207 GCA_009831015.1 Picea engelmannii
AAGAGGGGCAATTTTTTTTTTTAAATGCAACTCATTTTTCATAAAATTGCAAGCTAAAAATAAGTTTAAAAAGATAAGAAACACAAAAAATCTTTTAAATGAAAAATCAAGCTATGCTGGAATACAACCTAGGCTAAAACTGCTTATGACAGAGACCAAAAAGAAACAAGAAAAACCTATGAAGTAAAAAGTTGACAGGGAAGAGGATGTTTGCCTCCTCAAAATTTTCTAGACAGACACGCGACTGTCACTTCAACAACCAGTGTATGCGTGCAAGATGACCAAATATAGGACATGTATGCATGCGTTTAGGCCCACTACAGGCCATGTGTGCCTCTTTTTTTCCTCAAAAAAGGAGGACAAGTAGCTAAGCTTAGGCAAGGAGTACTCGTATTGAAAACCAGAACCCCTTAAAGGTGCAAAAAATTACTTTGACAAAGAAGAGACAAGAAAACTTTATCAAAACAAAGCTAATCTTGAGGTTTTTACCTAACTATGGACTATTAAATTAGATACCTAAAAGGACCCAGAAGATCCCTGAGAAGGATCACTTCTGCAGGGGAGAGGATGACTGCCTCTTCCAAAGAAGGATTTCTTGGGTTATCAGACACGCAACTAGCACTTCATCAACAGGCGTACATACGCGGGATGACTAAAGGTAGGGCACGTGCATATGCGAGTTGTCCCACTACAGGGCATGTATGCCTTTTAAGACTCTAAAAAATAGAAAAGAAATAGTTGGGTAAGTAGAGTAGGGATGACTGGTATTGAGAACCAGAACCGTTGAACACTCAGACTTCTTATAGAAACTCAAAAAAGGTAGTAAAACCAATTTCAAAATACCCAATAAAAATCCCCAAAGAACCCTAGAGAGTCCCTGGTATGGTCGCCAATTCTGTTGTGGGTGGGAATCCCTCCTACGGAATTAGAAATTAAGGGCTCTAATGATGCATGTAGAAAATGATCATTTCAAAGGCCTCAACTCTTTCTTATTCTCCTAACACAAAACCCCACATTCATGCAATACAAAGGTGTAAATAAGATTCAATAACTCTAACTTAAGTCCTTCGTTTGATTTCAATCACTTTTCTTTCACTCGCTCTTTGATTGCAAGCCTCCTCCCAAAGCTAACCTGCATTCACACATGAACAAACAAAAAACTACAAGAATGCATTTCGTATACTAATTGTTGGGTTAGTTGTGACAATATCATAAAATCAATATTCAACTTGAACACATGATATGGTGGGGCGGGAAAAGTATTCCTTTTTGTATCAATCTTCAGAAGAGTAAACTTTACAATATGTGGTCAGTACTGCTCCTTGAACCTGGTCATGGGCTCCTCTTCACAATGCATGAACTACTCAACCTCACTATGAAATTGCAGGAAATTGGAGCAAAGGAGGGATAAATTTGTGCATAGTTTCTATACTCTTATTCCTCCTTTCAAATGGGACCCCTACCCCTTCTTTTATAGGCTAGAAGGAGCTAGGTATTTGGTCGAGTGACTGTCCATGCATGGTCGAAAGGTTTAGTTAACTTACCCAAAACTGCATGTTCCATCAACAACTTTCTATTTTTTGTGCTTTTGTAGGCACACACAGGCTATAGAGGGTCAGCTAGAGTGTACATGCAGGCTGTAGTGGGTCAACAAGAGTGTACACATGGGTTGTAGTGGAGCAGGGTGCATGCACCTTTAAAAAGGGTTTTTTTTAAGAAGAGTTTCTCAGTACTAGCTTGGAAAAGAAGGAATATGATATGGCCTGATGCTAGGTAAGCATGTATGGTGCAAATTAGGGTTATAAAAAGGTATACATGGGTTGTAGTGAAGCAATCTAAGTATGTACGTGGGTTGTAGTGAAGCAGCCTGAGTATATATGTGGGTTGTAGTGAAGCAACCCGAGTATGTACATGGGTTGTAGTGAAGAAGCATGCATATCTATGCAAACAGTAGTGCATCAACCTGAGTATGTACACGGGTAGTAGTGCATCAGGGCGCGTACATGCTCCAAAAAATGGTTTTTTAAATGGATTTCCTTAGTAGTGATTTGGAAAATTATGCAAGTAACATGAGTAGGGAATTTTAGGGCTATAATAGATGCCCCCTAATGTATGAGGTTAGAAGAGAAACTAATGTCTGAAATACATTACAACATCTTCACCATTGTACAAAATCGAGTGAGCCCCGGACTAGAGTTCGGAAGGTGTCATCTACAAAACAACAATTGTCTCTCCGAGGTGAGCATACCCATGCTCAAGATGAACTAAATCATGGTTTCCAATCAAATACGCTGCATATCCATGTCATATAACTATAAAAAGTGTAGCAACAAGAAATACACAACCGATCTACATCTCAAAATAAGTTGAAGATATACAAGCATAGTATCCATCTTCAAGAATATAGTGACACCTGATGGCTGGAGATGAGGTATTCATATCTCGATAAATAAGCTTAAATATGTTAAAAACTAAGGTAGGAGTATAAAGGCGAGTGTATAACTCAATACCCTGAGGTCTTCGACGACTCGTCGGGAAAATACATGAGTATCTCGATGATTAGGCAAAGAACTTCATCGATTTTGAATATGGACTTGACTGGACTCTTGGGATGGCTGACTCATGAAGGTCAAGAGACAAACAATAGAAAGGATGACTCAGGTTGAGTGAAAATTCCCTTGGTAAAAATCACGAAATATGATCAGAGTCGGGTAGCATGACATTGACATAACTTCACTATGCAGAAGGCAACACAAAATCTCCATGTGTTTGGAAGAGTAACCAAATGGAGGAGGACACAACTCTATGTAGCGAGAACATATTCCTAAGGTCATACTATATCCCAATGCTTGACGAACAAATTGAAAGATGTGCTTTGTCCAAGGCCGACTCTCTGTGTTGTTGAAAAAACAATACATATTTTGTATCCCCTCTTTTTGGAATATTTTTTTTTTTTGTCTTTTTCAATTTTTAAAGAGCTTGAAAAAGATTAAAAGAATGCTATGTGACAAAAGACGAACAAGTGTTGCAAGCAAGCATACTAGTTCCAAGTGAAAGGAACATACTAATGCTCAGATCAAGGAGACATGTGTAGGAAAAATACACTCGAGGGAAAATTCTTCCATGGGTCAAGGTGTCAGGTCGCAGAGGCAAGAAGTGATACAAGGCTTACGTATAAGGCATGCTTCAAAGGTTCAATTGAGAGAAACATGGAGCCGACATTAGGCCAAAGACACAAAGATGAAAATGCGATTGAGAAAGACACAATGAGACCACTTCAATGCATTTTTTACGAGCCCAAAGAAGGTAAGCTAGGTAGTTTTTTCACGTTTAGAGAGTCTGAAAAAATGTAAAAGAAGACTCAAGGGAGTACCTTTTTGGAAATAGTCTAGTCGATTCAAAAAATGGTTAAACTTGCACCGAAAAGATGTCTATTCAAAACCATTTTAACGAGTGTGAAAAAGACAAGATCACTCAACAATCTTTTCAATTTTAAGGAGTTTTATAAGATCTTAACTATGGACTCACAACCTTTTTCTGAGTTTAGTCTCCTTAGCCTGAAAAAGTATAAAATTTACTGAGGAGAACTCTCCCGGTGAGATGAATCTCCCGAGGCATACCTTTTTCCACTATAATCTACATGCTGGAAAAAGGGTTAAACTCATGCCAATAGATGATCTTCTGGACCAATTTAACGAGTGTGAAGGAACAAGGTCACTCGACAATATTTTCAATTTTAGGGAGTCTGAAAAGAGATTAGCTATGGACCCCGTGGGGGCTCCTTTTTCATAAGTAATCTCCAAGGCCCGAAAAAGATGATAAACCAAAACCAAGGAGAATATCTGTTTTTCAAATATTTAGTCCCTCGGGCCCGAAAAAGGGTTAAACTTATGCTTGAGAATACTCTTCTAGCGAACCGAAGTTCCTAGAGCATACCTTTATTTGTGAAATTAGTCATCTAGACCAAAAAAGAGGTAAATTACCGTCAGACATATGTTCCTTCAAATTTGAATTTGGTGAGTGTGAAGGGAAACAAGATCGCTTGTCAATGTTTTTGTGTTTATAGAGTCTAAAAAGGTCTTAAAGAAGACTCCAGGGGACTACTTTTCTCAGTTAATCTAGACAATATCAAAAATAATAAATACAGACTCATTAGATGTTGCTTTGAAATTTTAAAGAGATCTTGAACGACAACAAAGTGTGCTCATGAGGGAGTCCTGCAGAGTAGAATCTACACAAACACTAGGAACATATAAAGGGGAAGCCAAAAATAACGCTGGATCAGGATGGTGATTATCATATGCCAACTGGTCGATAGTGACAATGCTTCCATTGTGAGAGAAATGCATCACCCTAAAGAGAGTGGACACCACAACATTCATAGCATATACATAACCACACCCGAGAATCATATTGAAATCTAATGGGACCTGCACCACTATAATATCGACAAGGAAAATATTCCCACCTAATGAGATAGGAAACTGAGGAAGAATCCCCAAATATTCACTAGGACGTCTGTCAAAATCCAACAACTCATGCGATGCAGACACAAGCTCGGGAGAACCCAAATCTTTCCAAGCCGAGGAGGATAAAATACTTGCGGAGGATCCTTCATATATAATACATCAATAAATGTTATTTTAACTAACTTCAAACCTTATTTGAAAGGGTACAGAAGAAGGAAGATGAGGCTCAAAAAGGTCACTCCAATCAAAGAAAACCATCCTAGGAATTGGAGGGGGTGTTCTCAAAGCGATCATAATTCCCCCTTGTTCTGAAAGTACTAAGCTGGAAATGATAAAAACATAGTCAGTAGACACATCACTCTCCAAGAGAAGAGTGGGATCAACTGAAGATTGTATCGGCATGACCACTTTGGTAGACTTGACACTCTCTAAGAGAAGAGTGGGATCAACCGAAGACTGCATCGGCATGACCACTTTCTCAACCACTAGATGAATAAGCTGCAAGACAACATGGTCTACAGTCACATCACCCCCTAAATGAGGAGTGGGATCAACCGACGATTGCATCATCACTACCAGTTCATCAACCAAAGGATGAATATACTATGAGGAAACCTCATAAGACTCTAAAGCAGAATATCCTGAAGACATGGACCACAATATTTGTACCTATGGAATGCCAGGGCATAGATGAGTAAGGTGATCTACCTTGAAAATATTACAAGGGAACTTAGGGTTACATCATATCCATCTAGGTTTCTCAACAAAATCAATGCCCGCAACATGACTAGTAGTGGTTGGTTGCACATCTCCAACATGACTTGTAGAGGTTGGTGATTGGTTGATAACATGACTCATAGAGGATACAGACCTATTCCCAATATGACAAGAAGTGACTGGAATTTTTCCCCCAGCATGAATTACAGAGGTTGGGTGATTTCCCCCAACATGACTCACATCGATTGTTGACAACTCTCCAAAATGACTAGTAGAGGTTGGTTCTTGAACTCTAGTATGACTTGCAGGGACTAGGTTCATGCCCCCATCATGACTTGCAGAGGCTGGGTTTTGGTCTTCAACATGACTTGCAGAGGTTGATGACCTATCTCCAACATGAATTGCAGAGGTTGGTGATTTCTTCTTCCTATTCTTCCTCTTTCTATTTCGTTTAGAATTCCAGTTACTAGTAACTATGCTTTCACCAGAGATGAGAGAAGGATGAGGATAATACTTTGTTTATGAAGGAACATAAACATGATGCCCATGACATAAAGTGCTTAAATGATAAGCATAAAGAACATTTGGGACATTTGGAATGGTACACAACCAAACTGGTAGTCCCACATTCATCCCAAGAATGTACAAAGTGGTCATCGAAGCGGCACCAAGGCTTCCAAAAAAAGGAAAAGCACAAGAATCCCCTTTTGAAGGGGTTCCTTGGTTGGTATCTTTGGGAACTTTAGCCATAAATATATTATGCATAGGATCTCCCATTGCAGGATTGTTCAAGTCTGTAAAGGTCTCACACACTAAATCCGGTGAACCAGTGTTATAAAAAACAACACTTCTAAAGAGGAAGCTCCATGTTTCTAAGCAAAAGACCGAAAATCCCTCACGATCGAAAAAGTGGGCAGTCTACCACTTTAGGTCAGAAACCAAAATAAATGACTGAATAACTCACTATTGAAAACTAGGGAGCACAGATCACACACTAAAAGTTCCTAAAGATAAATCAAGTAGCCGACTAACTAGTGGGAAGGACAATTACGCCAATCAACACTAGAGAAACTAACTGGTGCAAGTGAAACTCGAACATGGAAGCACCCTCCAGGTATACTCTGTGAAGCGTGATCTGACATCTGCCCTAGGTACCGTGGTATACCCTCACAATCGCTTGTGTAAGTCCGTAAAATATGCGTATCTAGGTTTCCATATCGCAATCAGTTACCAGGTTGGTACAATCGAGAGTCAGGCAGATCGTAATGAGAAGGATAACAAGTCCGAAGCCTATCAGGGGTATCGATAGCAGATGGTTTGGAAGACAACACAGGATCTCGAATGGATTCGAGGTCCATGAATATCTGTATTAAAATGTAGTCAGTATTGTTCCTGAGATAGACCCTCAATATACATTCCCCACTACATTCAATCTAGATTTGGAGGGGTTATCTCTGCTACCTTTCCTCACGTGACCTCGTGTTTATCCCCTGTGTTCGAGGGGGGTCTCAGATAAATTTTATGACACTGTACTTAAGAACTCTGTAACTTAGACTCTAATGTTTGATTTAACGACCTTCAAGAGTTTCCTCTCTGACCTAATTTAAGGCCCTAAAACCCTAAACTAGTTTGTGAACCCTAAAAACGAAAAAGTCTAATGTATTTTTAGATTAGGCGTTCTTTTTAAAGGTTTTACTTACTCAGAAGGTACAGTAGTGAAAATAATGGTGTTAAGACTCTTGCAAAAAATGAAACTTATAAGAACAATAGCAAAGAAGGATTATCTTTCTTATTTTTCTTTTGAAATGCTTTCAAGATGAGAAGAAAACACAACACTATGCTAATTTCTTTTTATTTTTCAAATAACAATGCAAATAAAGAAAGAGACCTAACAAACTAAGTTGTTTTTGTTGGTTTTTTTTTTTCTTTCAATCAGAGAAAAACTAACAAAATATGCTAAAAGAAACCGATGAATACATGATTCATGGCCCCAAAATTATTTTTCAAAATGCAACTCATTTTTCTTAAAATTCAAGATAAAAAGGATAGGAAACGCAAGAAGATTAAGGAAACAAGTAAACTGGAACATATACCCAGGCTATGGCCACAAACAAAGACTCTGGAATGATTCAAGAAAGCCCTGAGAAGTATGAAATTCAATCAGGAAAGAAGCAAACTCCCTCTTTTTTTCAAACACTTTTATGAAACAAAGACGTGGGTTGTTTCTTCAGCAACCTGCATATGTACGTGGGTTTTTTACTAATCAAAGAGCATATGTATGTGGGCTAACCCAATACAGGGCACATACACCTCTGTATCTCTTCAAAAAAAAAAGATCAGGCAGTCTTATAGGGTAGGGACAACTGGTATGGATCCTGGAGGTTACCATAATCCCTTGACAGACTCAGAAAACTTGAAAGAAACTTGAAAGGAAAAAAAACCAATCAAACAACCCAAAATACCCTAAAAACTCCTAGAGGCGTCCCCAATATGGTCGCCAATTATGCTAGCAGGAAAATACCTCCTTTAACTACACCAGGGTTCAAGATGTAGACAAAGTGAATAACTGTCTAAAAGTCAATCAATTCTGTATACTACCCCAAACATACCAAAACTAATGGAAATAAATCAAATGGAGAAGATATCATGTAACTATACCTTTAATCCCGCATCTCGTGATGATCTCCTCAAACTTGTAATTTCCACTGATTGCATGTCTCCTCCGAAGCCTGACTTGCATCCAAAGATAGATAAACATGAACTACAAGCATGCTATTCTATCCATAAGTTAGGGTTATATATTAAGTGTCAAGTATAAATCAATAAAAATACTCAAAACACCATCATTTGGGACATGAAAATGTGATTCTTTTATTCACAATACAAATATTATACCTTAGAATCTGAGTCGACCACCATTCCGCAAACCTGGTCCTGTCTCCTCTTTACCATGCTCCAAGTGCACCTTGAATGGACTTCTTCTCTCAACCTTCTGATCACCTCTATGGAAGGGAATGGGATGAATGGACAAAGAAGGGGTTGATGAGGGAATGTTGAGGCAATATCTCACAAAAGGAAACAATATCTTGGGCAAGGAGAGGAAGTGAAATTGGGCATATTTTCACTGTTCTTATGCTTAGCTTTGAAATGAGACCCCATCACCTCCTTTTATATTCCAAAAGGATGGTTATTTGGTTGGGTGATGGGCTATAGGAAGTGAATTGGTTGCGAAACTTCCAATAGCCTATGAATTTCAATGAATTCCTTGCTACTTTTTAATTTTTTCAACTTCTAGAGGTATACGTGGGGTTGTAGTGGAGCAACCTAAGTATGTACACAGACTATAGTGAACCATCCTGAGTATGTATGCAGGTTGTAGTGAAGCAACCTGAGTATGTACCTGAGACGTAGTGAAACAGCCTGCGTATGTACGTGGGCAGTAGTGCATCAATTTGAGTATGTACACGGACAATAGTGCATCAGGGCATGCACATGCTCCAAAAAATGGTTTTTTAATTAGAGTTCCTCAACGGTGATTTGAAAAATTATGCAAGTAAGAGGGTCAATTCCATGTATGCATGAGTAGGGAATTTTAGGGCTATAAAAATTATGTATTGTTATGTAGGAGTCTGATTCTAGTAAATAAGGCCCATGTAATAGTGTGAACACGATAAAGGTGAGAAGGTTTGGTTAAGGGTTTGTTGATATTATATTTTTAGATTTAAGAAAATAGCATACCTAGTAAGCATGAATGGAGTTAGTGCTAAGGCATATTTGAACATCATGTATTGATCCCTAGAAAAATCCCCATGTTATGTATAAAACCCATTATTAATCCATATATATTGAATTATGACATTTCTAGTGTTATATTTGTATGTAGGATAGAACCCTTCATTTCACCCTTTCAGTATAATTGTACCCATTGTCTCCTATATATACATACCAAGGAGACTTAGACTTAGGATCATCTTATCTCATCTCATGTTGTGTTTTGAATTGGATATATTGTGAAAGGAGGTTCCCCCATAGAAGTGTATTTTATTCATTGATTTTTTTTTTCATTTTTAAGATGTTTGATCATAACATTTGATCATAAGGTGTCTCTTCTCTGAGACACCTTGGAATTTTCATTATAACATTTTTACTAGGACATTCTAGACTGTGAAATTTTGAGGAGACTGAGGTGAAATATCAAGTTATAGGTGGTAAAATTTTTAAGGTTTGTTTCCATATAATTTTTAAGATATAGTCTATAGAATATAGGGTTTGTGACTCATCCTGAAATTCATTTTAAATGAGTCATCTTGGAATTTCCACTATAACTCTTTTTCTAGGAAGTATCAGACACTAAAATTTTGTGGACCTTGAGGAGAAATGTCATAGTATAGGTGGTAAAAATAGCAAGTTATGGTTCGTTTTACTTTTGTAGAAATATTCCATGGAATACAAGGATTGGGACTAATCCTAAAATCAATTTTAAGAGAGTCATCTTGGCATTTTTGTTGTAACTTTTTTCTCTGTGAAGTTTCAGACTCTGAAATTTTCAAAATCCTAAGGAGCGATAACAAATTAAATATAAATTTTTTTAATCATTATAATTTGTATCTCATGGAAGTTAGGGTTGTTTACAAATCCTTAAATTAGTCTTGAATAAGACACTTTGGTATTTTTTCTATAACCTTTTATCAGTTAAGGTTTAGACTGTTTAAGAATCCATATCAAAGGACTACAAGCCAAAATTTTTGACTCAAAAGGGTTCAAAGTTCAGAGATATATCAAGAAAAATATTAGTCATCCAAACATACTCAAAACTAGTGTTTGAAAGCTATGTAACTTACAACTGACATAAATTTTGATTGGAAGATCTATTTTTGGTGATTCAAAATTTGTGATAAAGAGAAAAAAGAGAATTAATGTAAGGTACCATATCTATTATAATAGATAAAAACAAAAATATTGCAGAGAATAACAACAAGACAACATTTGTAAATGGAAGGAAATATGTAAAAAGAGGTCTCAAGGTCGATTCTCACCCTGATTTACCCGGAGGGCGTGCTTGTGGGCTATGCGTTCCTCCGTAGGGGTTATAAGGCAGCCAAAAGGATTCAACCTTGTTTCACGTGAGTATGATACTGTCGTTGTCTTTTTTTTTAAGTAAAAAGGGGTGGTGCCTGTTATATTACCATAATCAAAATACAAAGTTCAAGACTGTAAGTGATGCCAGCTGTCCCACCTAAGCAGGAAACTGGGACATCTTGGCATCCATGTCCATGTGTCACACTAGATGCATAGTTAGCAAAATTTGACAGAGTTGGCGTCCTGCCCGGAGGAAACCATGACTCATAGTCGTAGCATAAAAGATGGTTATTCTATCTAGTACTAAGATGACCTGGTAACTAGCTAATAAAAGGCATAAAATATAACAACAACACCAAGACCAGAAACAAGTTTTAAACATGAGGGAACCTCTGAGCCGAGCTATTTTTCCTAGACCTCGGAGTGCCTCCACCTCACAGGGAACATGTAGGTGCATGCACAAGTTGGACATTGTTTTTTTGCCGATGCTCTGGAGTGTTCCGCGAAGAACATGTCCATCCGCTGATCCATGCATTCCAGGTGGAAGATTTGATCATCTAACTTGTTCTTGATTTCAAAGAAAATATTAAGGTACCCCCAGTCAGCTATAGGTGGTTTCTCCATGCAATCCTCGCTGTTGGCCGCCTCCGCATCCTGTGTCCTGTGTCGTCGACGCTCTCGCCCTGTCTCCTCCGCTTCTTTGGTGGGCTCAGTAGGAGCCTCCTCTTCCACATAGCAGGGGGAGTAAGGCTTCTCCATGGTGGAAATAGAGGGGTCAGACACCTTGCTAGCATACTGACACATGTTGTGGGTGCCAAAGCTCGTGCTCGGGTTCCATTTCTCTGGTACCATGAACAAGGTGTGCCCAGGAGGGCTTGGCAGACCGCCTTTCGGTATGACCTCTTCCATGTATGCCATTGGAGGCGTACATGGTCTGGTCTTTCATCGTCGAGCTGCAATCGCCATAGCCCTCTCGAATTTCTTCTTTTGTTTACACCGAGACTCCGCTACATACCAGGCCGCTCTCCGGCGTGACCTCCCTCGAATTCGAGGCATGACGAGATCACTGTGAAAAAGTCGAGTGTTGTCTGTGTCTGTCCAATTGCTTCAGAAGAAAGGTGGGGTTGTCGAGTGCGGTCATTGAGCCAAAGAAGCAGGAGGGAGGCTGCCATGACTCTGGTTCGTCTGTGAGGCAAAAACTTCCTGGAACAATTTGCTGTGTGATGTCGTTACCCGAACAATGAGCACTGTTATCAACACAATCGTCATAGTCGTAGCATTAAACCTCGCCATTAAACTCTGCTGGGTAGTTCTCTGGTGAGGGGTACCCTTCGCTTGTGTGAGGGGCATGTGGGTTAATGGCCGAGGTGATACGAGCCGGTAGATGCATTAAAGTTGTGTCCCGGCTCGTTCCCACATGGCACTATCGATACTGTCGTTGTTACCGATTCCCCTAGTTACAAAAAAAAAAAAAACAAAAAAAACACAATAGATGATCCAGATGGATTTCGATGGCCTCCCACCTATTCCAACTGGCTCGTTTTGTCAGTTTTCCAGTTTTTTTTCTAGGTTTCAGGTCCTTAACTTTCGGGGTCGTTTTGAGGCCCTAAACAACATTTTTAGGGATTTCCATAGTTAGACTATACACAAAGTGATAGTTTGATATAAACATGTGTATTCTTTGGATAGACCTTTCCAATGGAATATCATGCACCTAAAACAAAGATCGTATACAAAAGTTACGACCCAAGGAATTTGATGTACTAACTTACCCAAATAGGCCCCACATGACTTTTGGCACTTCATCTCCTAGGGTTAGGTCTTTGGATGTTTAGGGTTTTTGACATTCTTGTTTATTGTAAAAAGGCCTTCAGAGCCTCATTGTATTCATCTTCTTGTGAATGAGTGCATCTGTCACATCTCTTCTCAAAGATAAGCCCCCACCATGTTGGCAAGCTTGTTTTCCGATGCATTTAATAGTTTCAGATTATTTCCTTATTGAATAGAAAACATGTTTATTGTATATTTGTTATTTTGTGTTAAGTATCTTTTGATAATAATCTGTATGCATTTCATTTTTCTCATAAAATATGGATCAGTGGTATCAGAGCGGTCTACTCCTTATTATTCTTAATGCATGTCCCCAACGAGGTCAGGTTACAAAGAATTGGGTTTCGAGCTTGTTTCTCTTGAGGACAAAATCTCTCGCATGCCAAAATGACCTCTCATGGAAGGAGAAAAGAAAGATGATGGGATATGAGACCCCTTCAAAATGTTTCTCCAAGAAGCCCTCATGCAACAAAGGAATGATTTGATGGATAGTTTTGTGCAAATCCTTCGACAGCTACCAATAGCAGACGCATCTTCCTCAAATGGAGGTATTTCCCCCTTCAAGGTACAAATCAAGTTCAATATTCGTATATTTGAAGGTCATATAGATGCATATTCTCTACACAAATGGTTGAATCTTCTGGAAGGGTATTTCTCTGTCCATAACTTCTCGAATAGAGAAAAAAAAAAAAATTTTCTCCTCAAAGTCGTTCCCCATGTCAAGGATTGGTGGGAAACTTTATGTGTGAAAAATGAAATAGAGGAACCCTATTTATTTACAGTCCCTTTCACCTAAGAGTTCTTTAGGGATTCTATTAAGGAACAATACTACCCTGTTGGAAGTTATCACGACATGTACACAAAAAAGACCACACTACGACACGAAAGAGACCAAGTAGTGGTCGAGTTCACAAATATCTTCCATACCTTGTGCACCAAGCTAGGTATCAAGAATTATGAGTGCAATATGGGGCTCAATTATCATGACAGTCTGCATAGATACATATAGGATGAAATGGAGTTTTTGGACATCTCATCCTTGTGCGCATCCAATCAATATGCCGTCAAAATTGAGCAGAAGCTCAAACAAAAGACGTGGAAATTTGGGCCTTGGAACCCCTCATAGAAAAATCCAGGAAAGGGCGGCCCCAACTCGTAGAACAAGAGACAGAGAAAATACGAACAACCTCAGGAAAACCAGTCGATGTCGCAAGAAAATAAGGACACCAGAAAGAAAAATAAAGATACCAGGAAGTGGTGTGACTTCCATAAGATACCCTTCCATAACACTGTTGATTTTCTCTCAAAGAATTCATTGGTGGTTGACGTGAAAGACTCTAAATCAGATGTGGATTCTGACTCGGAGTTAGAACCAGAAAGGGGGAGATAGGTCATTGATGTAGAACCCAATGCTACTGTTTCTAACACCAAGCTCCAACCTAGTGAACTAGATGAGCCATAGGAAGGAAAGCACCTTTTCATGCACAGATGTGGGTGAAATATACCCTGCTGCACTTCATCGTTGATAGTGCTGGCCAGAAGAACCTCATCTCAGCAGAGGTTGTCAAGCAACTCTCTCTGCCGACAACACTGCACTCGCAACCCTACACCATCAGATGGCTCTGCCAAGGAAGCGACATCCGCGTTAGCCAACAATGTCGCCTGCCATATGAAATCAAGCCCTTCAAATACAATGTATTGTGTGATGTTTCCCCTCTCAAATTTTGTAATGTTCTTTTGGTCCAACCATATTTATGGAAACGTCATGTTTTGTATGAGTCTAGGCCTTGCAATGTTATTATTACTTTGAACAAGAAATTACACAAGATACCTGAGGCAATCCCACCTAGTGTTATTTCCTTGATCTCTGCCAATAAATGCATGAAGGTCATCTTGCAGACAAGGGCGTTTGTATTCTTCGTGATTCTCTCTTAGAATGAGAAAAGTATTGTAGCCACATCCAGGGTTTCCATAGCTGACTTCTCCACACCGTAGAAGAAAGTGGATAAGGTCATGGAAGAATACTCGGATATCTTCTCCTCACCTATCGAGGTACCTCTACACTGTTAGGTAAAGCACCCCATCGATTTGACCCCCAATGCACTTCTTCCCAATGGGCCAGTCTACCCCCACTCTTTTTTAGAGAATGAGGAGATCAAGTGACATATCCAAGAAATTCTCCACAAGGGGCACATCTGTCCCAGATCATTGCCTTGCAAAAGCCCGATCCTGCTAGTATAGAAGAAATATGGAACCTAACGAATCTACATTGATTATTGGGCCCTAAATAAAATCACAGTGAGAAACCGGTACCCGATTCCCCGAACCAATGACCTCCTTGATCAACTGATGGGGGAAAAATACTTCAGTAATATTGATCTGAAGTCTGGATACCACCAGGTCTTGATAGAACAAAAAGATGTATGGAATACCACCTTCAAGTCAAAGGAAGGTATTTTCGAATGGTTTGTCATGCCCTTTGGTTTGAAAAATTCTCCAACAACTTTCATGAGGATGATGGACAATATCCTGCGACCATTCACCAACACTTTTGTAGTGGTGTATCTGGATGAAATCCTCAGTTACAACAAGACTTGGGTATAACACTTGTAGCATATTCAGTAGGTTTTACAAACCTTGTGACAACACAAGCTATAAGACAACTTGGAAAAATGATCCTTCAATAAGGACAGGGTCCATTACCTAGGCTACATCATTGATGAACATGGTGTACATGTGGATCCATACAAGATCCAAGTAATTCATGATTGGCCTGGACCAAACACACTCACTGATATTTGGAGCTTCTTGGGCCTTGCCAATTTCTACTGCAGGTTCATGTTGGGATTCTCCCATATTGCATGGGCTCTCAGCCAAGTAACTAGGGGTGGTGGTAAGGAGAAATTTGTGTGTGGCCAGCCCCAACAATAAGAATTCGATGATTTTAAGCAGTACTAGTGCTCAACCCTAGTACTTTCACTATCGTACCTGCAACAACCCTTGAGATCAAGACATATTCTTCAGAATATGTTGTGGGCATCGTTCTCACTCAGCAAGGCCACTCTGTGGCCTATCATAGTGAGACACTATAATATGTTTTCCATAAGTACCCTACTTATGACAAATAAATGTACTCCATTATGCAAGCCTCCCGCCAGTGGAGAAATTACATTCTTGGGAAGGAGACAATTATCCACATTGATCATAAGCCACTGCAGTTCATGCAGACACAAGGAAAATTGTAGAATGACCTCCATCAAAAGTGGTCTACATACTTGTAGAAATTGCACCTCAACATCAAGTATAAAACATGAAGCACCAATCATGTTGTCGATTTACTCAGCAGACCACCAGTTGTGGCACTCACCATGATGCTAGACTCTTGTGGCCATGAGACCTATGGATGAACCCAATTGTATGAGACAGACCCAAACTTCGCCACCACCTACCAAATGTTGGGAACACACATAGTTGTCGCTAATTTCCATCTTCAGGATGGGTTGTTGTGTTGTTTGGGCCATATCTGCATTCCATCAAGTGAGTGAGCAAAGATTATCTGGGAATCCCACTACACTCTAGTGGTAGGACACTTCGCTGTCAAAAATACAGTGGCAATGTTGCAAAAACATTTCTACTAGCCGAAACTTCGACATGAGGTCATCAAGTATATCAGGTCCTGCATTACCTGTGCTATTTCCAAATCGACCACTAAAAAATGGGGCCTATACACCCCTTTGCCTACTCTTGACAGGCCATGGGAATCCATCTCAATGGACTACATGTTAGGCCTCCCATCCATTAAGCGAAGAAATGACTGTGTTTCTTTGGTTGTTGATCTCTTTTCTAAGATGGATATTATGTCCGCCTGCAAGAAGAGCATCACAACAAAGGCCACTACCAAGATATTCTTTGAACAAGTCTAGGTACATTTTGGAACCCAGAGGCGCACACATATGCACGCCTGTTCACTACACAGGCACGCACATATGCACACCTATTCACTACACAGGCGCGCATATATGCACGCCTGTTCATTACACAGGTGCACTCTTGAGCATGCCTGTTCAACTTACAGCCACACTCAAGAGCGCGACTGTCCACCCCACAGGCGTGCCTTAATGCGTGCTTGTCCACCTCACAGGCGCACCCCTAGGGCGCGCCTTAAATTCCCCCTCGCGTGCACCCATGCGCGTCTATTCGGTGGATAGGCATGCACGGATGCACGCCTTCCACTGAATCGCCCGTGCATGTGGGCCAACCTCCTACCAAAAAACCCCTCAAACCCCCTATACAGCCCTCCGTACCTACCCTGCCCAAAAATTGGAAACCTATTTCTATGCAGGCTGATTAGACCACTAACCTGACACTCGCACACCGTCGATCGGATACCTCGTACTCCCTGAAACTCCAAATCTCCTCTGCAATCTACTTGTCCAGTCACTATAGCAGCAGGTACAAATGAGGTGGCAATGTGGGCCCTACAACTATATATAGGCCTTTTGCCAAACTTCCACTCACCATTCCGAGAGCCCAAGGTGTCCATTTTTCAAACCGTCTTCATCCACGGGATCATCGTTTTGCCACCTACATCATCGCCGTCCCTGGGTCACTTCTCATCTTGAGCCCCCGGGGCGCCTTTTTTCCATATCATGGTCAGGTACGCACGTAGATTGTCACATTTGTCAAATACATGCTCATATCTTTGATTCTCTTCAGATATTGTTCACTTTGGGTATTTGGTTGTCCGGTGTGTAGGTACTTGATCATCCTCCCTCAACGTCATTCCTTCAGGTATATACTCAGCACTGGAATGTAGTCTTTCCCATTGTATTGCATTTACATTTCCAATCACACCCTCTGATATTGGCCTTTAGGATACCCATTCCCGGCTCTGCAGTACTCGCACCTCCATTTGCATCTTCGATACTGTTACTCGGTAGCTTTCTTACCCACATGATTTGTCCCATGCATAGAACCTTTTGGCACTTTCGACACTCATGCTATTCTTCATTACCCTTTAGGGATGGGAGTCCTGATGGTCTTTCATCATGTTGTAGATCAACCACATACTTCTTCTCTTCATTTTTCTAGCTTCCCATATGGACTCCCAGATCATCGCTTTATGGTTCTATTCTTTTTTTACCTGCCCCTCCGCAGGATCATGCACCCTCCATTCCATCCACCATCAGTTCGCCCATCTGTGAACCTATCTTCATTTCTCCTACCTCATACAGAAACTCACCAATGGGGCCCCCACCCCTCATCAGTTTTCCAAGAAAATTCTGCCCTCCCTGGGGCACTCATTTCACACTGGGGCACCCGTTTTTGTATTTGTACACTTTTCCCAACAAATTATTTATTATTTATTGTACAAACACCTTTATTTTTAGTCATTTCCTTTTTGTCGTCACCGTTGACGAATTGCTTCCTTTTTGGCCACACGCAACCCATGTCACCCTTGGTTGGTGCATTGCTTCTCATCTACCCTTGCCGGCATCATCCATATCTTCAGAGTACTACCCAAGTCACTTACCTTTACCCTCTGAATTTGTTCACCTTGTCCCGCCTCTGGAACAACTTATCCCTAGTCTTGTCGTCCCCCTGACACTCGACCTTGTCACACAGTTGCGGCCACTCATTATATCATACACCCTCCAACCAAGGGCAGTCTTGAGTCTTCCCACTTTTTGACTTCGTCCATGCACCTCTGCCACTTCCTCACCTCAGTAGATTCTATGAAGACCTTTGCTTCTAGGAGTCGTGTTCCCCTTCTGTCGACAACAACACACTTTTTTCATACAGGCGACAGTTTCTTGATTCTCATTCTCCATTTAATGAGAGATCTCGGACGGCACAGGGTGACACACCATTTCTCCCTGTTGTCGTTGACCCCCATAACATTCGATGCCAACACTATTCTCATGTTATGGTGGGTCTTAGTTTGTGACTATTGCAGTTCTTTATATCATTTGACGAAGACCTCTGAACCTAGTTGGGCCATCAAGGCCCACATCATCATCGCTGCTTATCACTGCGATCATTGCCTATTGTTCAGAGTATATTCCTTTGCAGAATTGTCTTCTGCCTTTATTATTACCGCCCCTGAGGGCACTGCAGTTATCTACACCAACACTTTCATCATCTTTTGTCAGAATTACATAACACGAGCATGGGGAATGCCCGCCTCATTTGTACACACTTGTATATTGTTACGCACCTTATGAAAGGTCGGGTTCCACCGGTTCCTTTCTTATCCAAAGGATTTCTCTACACAGTCTCACTAATGCTCTCTCTTACAACACCATTCTCAGTAAAAGAAACATTGATGGATTTCGGCTATACGTATGCTCCTAACCTCATCCATCAGGGGGCATCTGTTATCACTGAAATTTTGTCCGCACATGGCGACAAGAACTCATCATCGTCAAAACAGGAGTGAAGTCATTAATGGCACTGAATTAATTTCACAGCATTGCAAAAGGGTCAAAAACTATACAAAGTAACCAAAAATTGAAGGGCTCTTTACAGAATATGGGTGCGGGCGCATATGCACGGAACAGGAACGTACAATGCGCGCATGCGCACACGACGCGCGATTGTTAGCGCAAAAACCCACGCACCTGCTAAACGGTGCATTTATTGAATTGGTCGACCTCCCAACCACTTATGGACCAGCTCCCAACCTGATTTGACCATCAAATCTGAGCTGAATCCACATGGTAGGCTGGTCAAAGACCTAATTAAGCCCTAAAGAGCCCCTTTTCACACCTCAAAGGAGTTACATAATCACCCAATGCCATGCTATAAAAATCCATGAAGAAACATCATTTTCTCAAGGAATTTCATGTAATGTTATGCTGCTTAGATTGTTTTAAGGACTCACTCCTTGAAAATAACTCATTAGCACCATTTCATTGAGCCATTCACCTCTCCATTGAGTGAATTTGCTTGGAGTTCTTTCACCATCATTCTCATTTTCTTATTGTAAGGAGAGAAAGTTTGTGAGGGCCTCAAGAGCCTTCCTTTGGAGGAAGAAGGAACCACAGTTCCCTTTCTTCATTGTGCTTTCATTTCATCAATAGACCAGCTCAAAAACATTGGTGATATTGGTCTTGTTTTCTTTGTTATTTGTTTTTCCATATGCTCATAGTTTTAGTTTGTTTTAATTTAATTCCTACTTATAGTTTAATTGTTCTTTTTCTAACTCTTTCCTCTACAGCTGTCATGCCTAGCAAGACCCAACTGGGCATGTAAGCACCCTTTATTTTCTCACCAAGTGACGAATTGGGTGCAAACACTCGACTTCTACTCTTTTATATTTGGACGCCATAACTGCGAAAAATACCTGCAATTTAAAAACAAAATGTTAGTGGATGATGGCTATGGTTAGGTCAACGACTAGATCAGAAAAGTGGAAAAGGATTGTATGGTGTGCGAAGAAAATGAATAATGTGTAAATGGCGGAAAAGGGAATGGTTTTGAGTGAATGGGTATTCGTTGGGTGCGAGTGATAGGTCCGTAGACTAATGGATAGGTAGCCAGTAATAAATGGCCAATGGGTCGTTTGAAGTGTGAGATGGAAGGTGAAGGATGGATGAAGGGTGTGACAGGGTTACGTGGGATGCACTAATTGGGGAGAAGGTAGATGTGAGGTTTTTTGTGATGGGTGACCAGAGGGAAAAGAACTGACGGAGTTATGAGATGGGACCCATAGGGGGAGGTAGTGTAGTGTGATGTCACCAGGCGGTGGTGGTATGTCAGAAGGGTTGTAAATGGTGAGTGGTTTTAGAGCGGAGAGGCTCTGATGAAATCAATGTATGCCATGTTATGGTGGGGAATGCCTGGAAAAACCACTTTATTCCGGACCCTACCCCACACTTCCTTAAAACAAAAATGGATAGGGGGGTATGGAATTACATCTCGGCCATAGATATGGGCACTGGCCTTTCATCCGTGGATTCTTTCTCAAACTTTAATCTGTCATAGTGAAGTCGCATAAGAATGGGAACTAAGGTTTAATGCCTTTTGTGGGATTTTTCCCCTTCTTTCTTTGTTGCTCGACACCATGAGGTTGGATAAACACACTTTCAAACATCAGGACATGAACCTGACTCAACCATCATGCATGTTTTATTGAAACCAAATCAACTAACCTATGTTCTTGCCAATCATCTACAACATTTATCCCAGATTAAACTGTTGGACTAAGAAAATACTCTACCCTAGGCTTATTTGACCAAGATTGGGCGGTTTGGTCAAATTTATTCACTAACTAACCTATCAACTTGACTAAGATTAAATAGTTTAGTCGATCTTATTCACTATTCCTATCAACATCAATTTAAAAGGACTTGACCATGATTGAACATTATGGACTAAGTCATTGTGATTGCATGGGGATTTTATTTTTCTTTTATGCCCTCTTTTATTCTTTTATCATTTATTCTTTTCTTTTCTTTTCTTTTCTTTTCTTTTTATTCAAATCAGTTTGTAGAATGAAACAATGTTTGCATCCTTCATTACAATAAAGGAATGAATTTTCAGTCATCAGGTGATTCTATAAATTATAGGGTTATAACAACGGCTCCACTTGGGGATGGTACTCTCCTTGTGAAGTGCCAAGAACCTGATCTCTGATATCCTGAAAAAATCCTCTCTCAGAGCTCCTTCTACTAATTGATTCTTTCTTATTTTAAAAAATTTGGTGGTACTGACCAATGCCTTAGGTCCTTCTCTGCGGGCTTCAAACATTTGACCAGTAGCACCAACACACAACTGAAAAATAAATAAAATGGTATGTACAGTGGAAATGGATTGCTGATATTTCTATTGAGGCGGAAAGTAATGCTTCAACATCATTCCATTTACAGGTCCACTTGGAAAGTCTGGTCCATCATTGCTATCTAGTAGAAAAGAATTATTCCCTCTGTAAGCCTGAATGGTGCAAGGGCCTTTCCACATACTATCGAATTTCCCATCTTTTCCCTTGTCCTCATTTCTAGAGTCCCATCTCAACACTAGATCACCCAATTCAAAATTGTCTTCCTTGGTTCTTTTGTCATGAATCTTTTTTATATTTTCATGGATTAATTGGGTCTTGTTGTATACTTCTTCTATGGATTGTTGCAAGTGAATCATTTGATTGATTCTTCTTTTAATATAATTTGGCTCTATCTGAGCCTCCTACAACACTTTCATGACTGGAACTCCCAGAGAAGGAGGAAACACTGCTTCAGTACCATATACCAATTGGTATGGGGGCATGCCAATTTCTCTTTTAGTGCTCAATCTGTCGGCCCAAAGTGCAAAAACCATCTTATTATGCCAAGACTTTTTGTTTTATTCTAATGTTTTCTTGAGGATATTCACCAGAATTTTATTTGAGGAATCTACCAGCCCATTTTTTAGGGTAATAGGTGGTGGAGTGTCCCAGAGTGATGTGATACTGGCTACAAAACTCAATAAGATTTTTGGATCTAAAGGTCGCTACATTGTCAGTTATAATTTTTCTAGGACAACCAAAACGAGATAAAATATTGTTTTCCAAGAATTCAATGATGCTAGAGTCAGTAGCTTGCCTGCATGCTATCGCCTCGATCCACTTTGTGAAGTATTTTGTGGCAGTGAGGATCCATTTATGTTGACCGGAAGAGGGTGGATGAATTTTGCCAATAAATTCCAGGCCCCATTGTTGGAATGGGGTTTCGACCGATATAGGTTTTAGGGGCAGAGGAAAAAGATTCATTTTTCCTTTGAAAACCTGGCATTTGTGGCACGAGATGACCCTTTGGTGTGCATCAGTGAACAATGTGGGCCAATAAAAACTGGCTCTGAGAATATTATTTGTTGTAGTCTTCCAGCTTAGATGACCACCGCAATCCTCTGCATGAAACTCCTGCAACACTTTGTCAAATTCATCTTTAAGCAGGAAATTAAGCAATATACCACCAAGATCTTTCCAATAGAGGTTACCTTCTAGAATACATAATTTCAATGATTTCAATTTCAAAAACCTAGCTTTAGTTTTAATCAGACCAGGAGGAGCTTGTAAGTTGTGAGGTACAAAAATGAGGTATGTGTACCATGGAGAGTTCAGAAATACCTCTTTAACATTTGGAGTCGCCTGCTCTTCTTGTTCATTAACTGTAACCAAGAAATTAATATCTAAAGCATGGAAGTTAGATTCAGCCATCAGTTTGGCCAAACCTTGACCTTTGATCAATTTAGTGGGTTTTATTTCTATGTTGTATTCCAGAATAATAGTTATCCACTTTCCTCTCCTCCCATCCAGATTATCTTGAGTCAAGATATCCTTCACCACAGCGTTAGGGAAGTAGGCAATTGTGTGAGAATGGAGAATATAGAATCTAAATTATTTTATAGCCTTCACCAGGTTAAAGGATTGCTTCTCCATTATATTATAATTAAGTGTCGCGTCTCTTAGGGTTGTTCATACCCTTCATTGTTTTTCTGCAACAGTACAACAACAATGGTGTGCTCAGATGAAAAAGAGAAAAGGTAAAAATCTTTGGTGTAGTCTGGGCTAATCAAAACTGGGGCTTGGGTGAGTGCGTTATTTACTTGTTCGAATGATTGTTTGGCCTCGAGGTTCCATTTTATTTTGGTATCTTTTTTCAACATGTTGGTGATATTCCTGAGAAGTTCGTCCAAGTTGGGTATGAACCTTCTGTTAGCGATTATTTTTTTCTTAGGCTCAAAAGCACCTAGGTCTACAGGTTGCTCAGGAAGTGCCCAAGCGCAGCACGGGAGAATCCCTGTTTTTCCGGTAGCAAGGCAAGCAAGCGGGCAAAATAGCGTTGGAAGCATCCAAGATCTATTTACAAAGAATATCGATGGTCATCGAGTTTTCAGAGCTACTGATTTGCCCAAGGTTTAGCATAAGAGGGAGCACCAATAGTTCAAATCAGATTTGGGTCATCTGATCCAACCAGGATAAGTGGCATCCTGTCAGCATATCGGGTATCGGGAGTCAGGAAGCTCTCCATCCATTGCACTTGAAAGTGTCGATCAACAAAACTCCGAAGCTCCCTTCGAACTAAGCCGAGGATCTCAACACCAGGTCATATCAAGCAAGCGGGCGAAGGGGGAATAGCCCCTTTATAATAGCAAATACTATCTGGGTCGTCCATTTGAAAGATGCATGAAATGCATCCACGTCATGACGACATTCAGGAATTCGAGCGGTAAGCACTCCTCGCCATTTTACATTTCGAAACCCTGAACCCTGATAGCGCCGAAAGCGCTAAAACTCGGGCCCACAGTATTACCGGTTTAGTTCAGAGCTGTCAAATCAGTGGGGAACACGTGGTGACCATTAGGCCCTCCCGGAATTTCGCCCATCGTGACTTTAAAGGAGAAAAATACTAATCCTTTCTCATCTGCAAACCTCAAAACGCCAAAATCACTCTGATAGAGAGGTCAAAGGTGCCTAATTAAGATTCAAGAGAGGGGGCGTTGTGTTCTCCAGGCACTGTTTCATGTGATCTAAATCCCGATGCTAGCTTGAGGATAAATGAAGAAGAGATAAGGTGGTTGAAGCCTAGCTTCACTCATTAATTATAGGGTATGGATGTCCCGGCTGAAGGTCCACCCAAGATGGTCCTCTGTACTGATTCTTTCCATGGAATCCGCGCAGAGTCTCCAACTCGCCAAGGAAGCCTGCACATGTGAATTCAACATTTAAGGGCTCAGATACCCCCCTGGCATGAGACATGAAGAATTAAGGTAGTGTATGACAGTAGAATGCAGGCCATATGTGATTGAGGAGACGCCTCTGTTGGGCAAAATGGGGAAGAGCATATGTAGGCATTTTGGCCATTTTTTGTATCTATCAATGGTTGAGCTAAGCTCCCGATTGTAAAGTTTTGATGAAGCGTTGGTCGCTCTGGTTAATGTATAAGGCATTTGAGATTTCTTACTTTATGGATGTCAGCTTCCCTTCCATTTCTTTGTTTATTGTGTTAGAACAACTCAGAATTGGAGGATCCAGTCGAGTTGTGGTTGTTATAGGATGATGTAGGTTGGATCACTGTAATATTCACATTGTTTATAATCGGTTCTTGTGATGTTCTCAGCACTGAAACAACTTGGAATTGAAGGATTCAGTCGAGTCACCCCTCAGCTCCTTAAAACTCTAGACCAAGAGGATCTTGGCTTCCGATTTTTTCATCCTCAAGCTTCCGAAGGCCTGTTTCCCAAGGCAGTCTTGCTCACCCTTCTCACAAGTCTTCTTTCTTCCACCCTTTAATCATTTACTGATAGAAGTTGGATCAAGACCTCCCTTTCTTTCTACATACCAGGCCCAATTTACCGAGTTAAAGCTATATTTTCTTGAGTCTTTACCCATCTGATCACCCCATTAAACAAACCGTGACATAAAAACTGATGGGCGTCGGGCTCTACTCCTGCAAGCAATCCATGAGTGACTTCTAACGCTAACACCTTCTCAAGAAATTTATTTTACCAATAAATGACTGTAACTCTTTGATGTTCCTGGGATGATCTATTTTCAATATAGATTCTATTCTACTGGGGTCTATCTTAATTTTGTCTTTAGATATTATGTGCCCCAACAACTTTCCCTCTTCTAAACCAAAAAGACTCTTCTTTGGATTGAATGAGATCCCGAATTTTCCGCACTTCTCAAAAACTCATCTGAGGTGTTGTAAGTGTTCATCATCGGATTTGGAGTAGACTGTCACATCGTCCAGATATATGACTATAAACCTACCCAGTTCGTCCATGAAATCAATGTCCATTTCTCTCTGAAAGGTGGTGTCAACATTCATCAAACCAAAGGGAATCTTCATGTACATGAAGGTTCCCCAAGGTGTGGTAAAAGTTGTCTTCTCCTGATTTTCTGGATGAAAAATAACTTGGTTATATCCTGAGAAACCATATAGTAAATAAATTATGCTGGCCCCAACTACCTTTTGTAAGATATGGTCCATTTTGGGCAAGGGGTAATTGTCTTTTAGGGAGACCTTGTTCATATTTTGGAAATCAATGCAAAGCTTGATTTCGCCAGTTTTCTTTTTGGTTGGAACTAGATTAGAAACCCATTTGGAAAATCTTAAAGGAACTATGATTTTGGCATCATACATATTTTTAATCTCTTTCTCTATCAGGGGAAGTAACTTGGGATTGATTCTCCTAAGTTTCTGTCTGAAAGGTTTATTTTCTTCTTTTATTGGGATCTTATGTTGTATGATGCTTGTATCATAAGATTTTAAATCCTCGTAACCCCAAGTGAAAACATCTATATATTCTTTGAACAATTCGATGTATTTATGTTTTTGCTCAGGGGGTAGTGATATAGAGAGTTTCAAAATCTTGGGTTCCTCTTCTGTTCCTATGTTGCAGTCCTCGACCTCTTTACCACGAGCTTCAATTTTATGTTTTTTTGCAATGTTGTTAAAATCAAATAAGTCTTCTAAAGGGACTAAACCTCTAGGAAACACATTATTTTTTAACTGTAGAATGCCAGAATATTCTTCATTTTTGTTCAACTCATCCGGTTCTACATCATTTTCTTTCAATTGATCTAAATCTACATTATTTACACTATCCTTTTCAAAAGAAGATATAATTACATTATGATGATCATTCTCTAAATCTTTATTTGTACATTCAAATTCATTCTTACCCTATAAGAAGTCTTCAATCTGGTCGCCGCTCCCAAATACCTGCCAGTATCTGATATTGTCAGGAACCATTGGTTTGCACTTCACCTCCACTGTGTACTTGTGAGTGGGACAAAAAGGGATTTTACAGGTAGTTGTTGACGTAGCCGGTCCGTCTGCGAGTATATTTTGTCCCTTAGGCATTACCTGCAAGTCAATCTGAGTAAATCATTGAAGAGCATCCAAAACAACATTCCTATAGGCTCTAAGTATGGGATTTTTTGTAGTATACTCACCTTTTATTTTCTTGATAATCAATTGAGAATCACCCTTTACCATTATTTTCTTAGCACCAACTTTCTTTAATAATTTCAGGTCGAGCATTAAAGCCTCGTACTCAACTATGTTGTTAGTACATTGAAGGTTCAGTTTATAGGAATGATTCTCAGAATGCTTTGATCTGTGGTTATGCATCCAAAATCCAGCTCCATCTGCTTCTTTACTCACAACACCATCAAAATCCATGCTCCAGAATTCTGCTAGCAACTCTTCATTCTCTTCGGTCTTGGTGTTTCTTACTTCGACAACTACCTTTTCTTCCTTTAGATCAGGTGCATCATCCTCCAATTGTGCGATTTGTTCTTCAAAGTCACCATCATTGTATAGGATAAAAGAATCCAGATCAGAGTGTGCAAAGTATAGTGGGTAATTGTGTGGATTTTCCTGGCTACTGACCATATACTTCATTAGTTTCCCTGTAAAGTCTTCTTTGTTGACCGAAAACCAGAATGGTGGTGTACGACATATCTAGCTATAGAGTTCCTCTAAATTTATCCCCCCAAGACCTTGACGGTAACATACCATACTTGGGGGGAATATCTTGAATGACGATATCCATCACCATACTCTTCACTGGGATTTGAGCCAAGGTGATGCATAGATATTTAATAAGTCCTATACATTTAACTTTGTTGGATTCGAAAGAATGCAAATCTTTGTAGGGTCTGGTGACCTCGAGTCCTAACTTTTCCATCATGGTTTTGGTAATTAGGTTGTGAGAGGCACCCGAATCCAGCATAGCGTTGTGTAATATCAGATCATGGATTTTTAGGCTGATGTAGAAAGGTGCCACAACACCATTATTAGTTTGATAATCAACTTCAAGACCAAACATGAGCTCGGGTTGATCATCAACGAGGTTCACAATATATGAATAATTTGTTGATCCAACATTTAAGGCCTTTGTACCTATCTCTGGTTCAATATCTAATGCTTTGATCACCTATGACCTGTAGGCGTTCTTTCTCATAAGTTCGGATAGGGGAATGGCAATTTTTAATTTAGCCAGTTCACCTTCAAGGCTGAAAGGAGCGATGGTTTTATTTAAGCTATGTACTTTTTATTTATCAATATTTTGTGGGGTGCATCTATTTGAATGGTTGATGGAACTTTTTTCTGAGTTGTTCCCTTAATAATTTCTAGAGTTTTTTTCGCAAGAGATTCAGTGTCATTCCATCGAGGGACTTTATTTGGGAGGTTTTCTAAGGTTTTCTTGGTTTCAACAGCCTTCTTTAGAGGGTTCTCATTATCCTTTTTTCTTCTTAGGTTATACTTCCTGTGAGCCTCCATTATATCATTCTTAAAGGCTTGTTGTTTTGTTTTCTCAGCTTCCTCATTTACCTTTGTTTGTGATAGGAGAAAGATTTTTTGTTCTTCCTGGGTGAGAAAAATAGATTCATGATCGTGATCATGATCATGATCACCCATTAGATTAATATGAGTATCAGAAAACTCCTCAATTACTTCCTCCCCATCATCATCATAGTTTTCCTAGAGAGGTGGTCTAATCTGTTGATCAGGTCCCCTTTGTTCCATTGGATCTCTAGGATCTCTCTTTCTAATCTAAGGGGGATTTCTTCTAAAATTTGGGTTCTTGATTTGAGAGGCATCTTGGTTCTCCCTAGGTGGATTCCTTTCAGTTATGGTGAGTCTCTCCATAATTTTCTCCATATCTCTGGCGAGAGAAACTAATTTGGCATCTGATGAGGAAGTATAAGGTTCTTCTTTGATGGTGACCCTCTTTTCTGTTCTCTGCCTGGCCCTTCTAGCCAAAAGGTTTGTTTCTACACTAATGGCACTTATTTTCATGTCTTCCAAAGTTGTTTCATTTATCGACCTTAATTGATATGACATGTCAGTGTCAAAACCATCAGGGAACTTTATAAATGCCAAACCTTGGGGTGGTTTTATTTCAGTCAGGATGGAATTGTATAGATTGTTGAAATGAGTGCAGTAATCCTACACTGTCTCTCCTTGGTTCCTTCTGATGTTCTCATAATCTGACAGAATCTGGAGAGGGTTTTTCTTTACCTCCTACTTGTCAAGGAAAGTCCTACGAAAACCAACAATATCAGTAATGGTAGAAGCACGTAAGGTTTTGAACCACTTTTTAACTTCTCCGGTCAGACTTTGTGCAAATAACCTCATCTGCACATCAGCTTCGTCCACTTCCTGTAGGTCAAAGTAATCATTCATTTTGTCAACATGTTGTTGTGGGTTTAAAGGTCCAGAACCATTGAATTGAGGAAGTCTAGTCTGATAGTCCTGGGGCATAGCATGCAACAGTGTTGCTAACACCAAGGGGGCATATATTGCTACCATAGCTGGTGGGGAAGGTTGTACAACAACTTGTGCGATTAGAGGAGAAGTAACTGAAGACATGGAATATGTGGGACTGACTGAGACAAAAGTTGTGGCGACAGTCAAGGTATGAAATTCAATCGAATGTTGAGGGCAATCTCTGATTTTGGGCAAAGTTTTCTTGGGAGTACGGGGTCGCATGATGTCTTGATCTCGGATTGTATTGCTTAGAAAGTTGTCTAATTTAGTTCTAAAAAGGATTTTCTCAAAGAAAAGGTCAAAATCAAGATCTTGGATACCAACGAGCTCCTCAAGGAGAGAAAAATACCAATGGAGAAGATTATGATTCTTGAAACCTTCTGCAATGTTTTTCTTTTTGAGTAATTTTTCTGGGTTGTCTACTGCTATCACATGTTATGGGTCAGGATGGGCTCTGGTGTAGGTTCTTTTGGGAGCCAATTTTTTTTAATTTTTTAGGTTTTTAAACTGATTATATACAAACTTTAACAACCTCTGAACATTGTTTTTATAGATTTAGGTTTTATGATTTGTTCAGAAAAAAAATTTCTTGTCTAGGGAAAGAAACAAAAGGTGTATAAAGTTTTTTCTTTCCCCAGTACGGTCGCCACTATGTTATCGGCCTGTAAATTCTCCAGAGGTTGTTAGAACGAAGAAATAATTTAACATAGGTAACCTTATCCAATCACTTCAAAACTGGGATCTAGCCCTTCCAGTTTCAGAGAGGGATCTCTCTATAATATTTATCTTTGTTTAAGTTTCAGATTTTAGGCTAGTTAAAAGAATAGACAGTGTCACTTGTTTTCTATAAAGATGGTTGAAATATAAATCATGCATCCATTGGGATATGGGGTCTGTATTTATAAACTTGAGATTAAAGAACAGTTTTTTGGAAAGATATTCTCACAGGGCAGAATTGTGAAAATTATTGGATTCTTTATGAATAAAATGATGGGTTAGCAGAAAAAATGAGATAAACAACAAGAGTAAAGAAGCATTCAAGAATTTATTTATCGTATTGTTAGAAGAAAAACAATAAAATCCTTTAGAGGTTGTAACGGAGTATATGAAATAAGTTCCGCAACTTGACTCCTTCTAAATGATCAGACAAGAGAATATATGTGATCACGAAGACAAAAGAAAAAACCATTAACAATGAGAAGAAACACATCACCAATAGTAAGCACGCATGAATCTTGTGAAAAAATCTCTTTTATTACTGGTAGATCCCTTGATAAAGATTGCAGTGCTTCATCTTGCCTGGGCATGAGATCAACACTCAATACTTCTAAGCTTGAAGTATTTATAATGAAAATTACAATGGCCCTTTCATAACTGATCAGGACGTGGAAAAACTAAAATCTAGCTAACTAAATAACAAAATACAAGAATATAGCAATTGCTAATGATGTGTCAAAATTTCATGATGATTTTCTCGGATGACCATTGGTGAGTCATTCACACGACATTGGATGTTGCACATGATGACTCAGATGATACACATCATCTATCACTCGATTAAGTTTCACATCTCCTCCCACCTTTGATGACTGGGTGTGGTGATTTTGAGCATTCTTCGATAGATCTCATCCACTTCTATATACTTGGCAAATTTCGGATTGACAATAAAAATATACTTGATCTTGTGTTGTATGCTGAGGTCTAGCTGCAAAGTATTTAAGAATGCCTTGCCTGTAATACTGTCCTATATTCCTGAGAACTTGGAACTGTCATTTTCCACCATGGAAATATTCTGCTTATAGTCAGATAAGGTCATTATCTTATCCTTCAAAACCAGCCAACCAGGAAAACCTTTCTTCTGCAAAGCATCAATTTTATTGAAAAATTTATGAACTTCGACGTTCATGTTCTCGAATTTCTCCTCGAATTGCAGCATCAACCCCCTTTTGGTCAGAATTCTCTTGACTTCAAGGATGGTTTTGGTCTTGTCTTCTATTTTTAGATCTTCTAGCTCTTCTCTGGTATTTGAATTCAGAAATCGAATGATTTTGTTTTCTTCAATAGGCATATCCCATAGCTCACTTTTTATCTTATCAATGGCCTATCTAGCATGATAGAGAAAATATTTTTCTCCGGACAAAGAAACCATGGTTCTCTGGTCAGGGAGATAATGAGCTTGAAATTTTAGAGAAAATTCGGGGAAGTGGTGGACTTGGGGAAATAGATAAAGAGGAAGATTGGATTCCCAGAGCCCAATTTCATCGCTTTGATCTATGAATGTATCTTTAAACCATGACTGTAACTCCGCAAAGTCAAATTCGCACCTTGTCTTTGAGATTAAGTAATCCTTGTCAGCTAATGGGATCCTGTCGAGGTCGAGAGGAGGTGGGAGGAACAAAATTTCCTTGGATTCTACTCTTTTAGATTTGGATGCCATCGCTGTGAAAAATACCTACAATTTAAACACAAAATGTTAGCGGGTGATGGGTATGGTTAGGTAAGTGACTGGATCAACAAAGTGGAAAAGGATTTTTTGGTGTGCGGAGAAAATGAATAATGTGCAAATGGCAGAAATGGGAATGGTTTTGAGTGAATGGGTATATGTTGGGCGTGGGTGACAGGTTTGTAGGCTAATGGATAGGTAGCTAGTAATAAATGGCCAATGGGTCATTTGAAGTGTGAGATGGCAGGTGAAGGACAGATGAAGGGTGTGATAGGGTGACATGGGATGCACTGATTAGGGCGAAGGCAGATGTGAGGTCGTTTGTGATAGGTGACCAGAGGGAAAATAATTTATAGAGTTATGAGATGGGACCCGTAGGGGGAGGTAGTGGAGTGTGATGTCACCAGGTGACAACGGTATGTTAGATGGGTGGTAAATGGTGAGTGGTTTTGGAGCGGAGAGGATATGATGCAATCAATGTATGCCACGTTATGGTGGGGACCGCTTGGAAAAAAAACTTCATTCCGGACCCCCCCCCCACCTTTAAATAGAACGGTTGGGGGGTTTGGAATCCTTTATCATTCATTCATCTGCGTGCCACTTGCTGGACCATAGATCTAAGCGCTCTTGTTAACCAAAATTCTGGACCCCCCCCCTCCGTTAAAATAAGAACGGACGGGGGGTCCGAAATTACATCTCGGTCGTAGATATGGGTGTTGGCCTTTCAACCATGGATTCTTTCTCAAACTTTAATATGTCAGCGCGAAGTCGCATAAGTAGTGGGAACTAAGTTTTAATGCCTTTTGTGGGTTTTATCCCCTACTTTCTTTGTTTCTCGACACCATGGGGTTAGATAAACACACTTTCAAACATCGGGACATGAACCTGACTCGACCATAATGCATGTTTAATTGAAACCAAATCAACTAACCTATGTTCTCGCCTACTCATCTACAATATTTATCCTAGATTAAACTGTTGGACTAAGAAAATACTCTACCCTAGTCTTATTTGACCAAGATTAGGCAGTTTGGTCAAATTTATTCACTAGCTAACCTATCAACTTCACTAAGATTAAATAGTTTAGTCGAGCTTATTCACTATTCCTATCAACATCAATTTAAAAGGACTTGACAATGATTGAACATTATGGACCAAGTCATTGTTATTGCATGGGGATTTTATTTTTCTTTTATGCCCTCTTTTATTCTTTTCTTATTTTCTCTTTTCTTTTCTTTTCTTTTCTTTTCTTTTTCTTCAAATCGATTTGCAGAATGAAACAATGTTTTCATCCTTCATAACAATAAAGGAATGAATTTCCATTCATCAGTTGATTCTATAAATTATAGGGTTATAACACCTCTGAGTTTATTTATCATAGTTGCTGTGAGAAATATAAAGACTATGTTCAGGATATAGTTGTTTCTTATGAAGGTTGTGAGAATGAAGAAGGTACATTGGATGAGGAATCAATTCTTTCTCTTCCCATTTCATCTGCATCAAATGAAAATTTTGTTTGTTGTCTCAGTCAGGAAAGTGAAAAAATTGAGTCTGTCTTGGAAGTTGATATTATTTGTAATCCTGTCTCTAAGAAGCCTAGATATGAGCAGCCTATTTTTGACTCATATGATGATGATAATATATTGCTTCCTGGATTGAATCTTTAAAGGAAACCCGTGTTTGATAATGATGAGCATTTTTCTCATGTTGGGCAGAAGATACCTCTCGGCATGACATTCAAGACTCGTCCTCTATTTGATCATTATGGAGATAATGATGAATATGTTGAGGTGTTTATTGAAGAGAAAGGCATCAACCTCCAGCCTTCTTATGAAGGTGAAATATTTTACCAAGATTAGCATGACCAAGATAAAGAGCCATCCATTGATATACATGAGGCTATTTCTTGCCAGTAGCTAGCAAATGTTATCAAGGAAAACAAAGGAGAAGTGGATCAGTATCTTGCATCATCCTTTCTATCACCTGTGCTTGCCACAGACATTCATCCAGATGTGAGCAGCTGTAAAGCAGAGCATGTTTTCTTTTATCAACCCAGAAATTTTTATCACCTATTTTATGATCCCATGAGGGAGTACATAGAATTGAATTTTCTCCATGTATTGAAGCATCCAATATTTATATTGCCTTCAACACTATAAGGAGAGATGGAAAATGTAATCATTTTGTTGTCACATTTTCATTATATTTATTTGATCAGTGACAGAGTAAATAAGTTTTCAGTTAGGAGGTTACTTGACTGGCTCTGGTGGAATTCCACTTTCACCTAACACTTTGTAAAAATAAGTTAGTCTAGGATTGTACATAAATAATCTCTTTCTGGAGTAGGTGTGTTTGTTTTCCTTTTGTAAGTAGAGTATATTACATGTTGGCCTTCAATGAAATGTTTTGAGCTAGAATCCATAACCCAACATCTAAGGCACTGGAACTACTTGTTCTTGGAAGCTTGTAGGGAGTATGCCATCCCCTGTGGAGCCAAATCTTATCACACAAATTTGTCAGAGTCTTGTGGGTTTGTGGTTTCTACCTAAGTTTGTGTTTTTCCCCGTCTCTCTCCTTTCACAGACCAATTCTTAAGTTTTCCCCCCTTTGTCTTGTAAAATCATTTTGTATTTCCTCCCTCTGTGTTTAAAGTACCCTAGTCTCCCTATTTTCCCAACCCCTATCTATTCGTCCAAGTATTTGTTTACACAGGCCACAAATGCAGGCTCAAAGCGTGACACTCAGAGCGGTCTGTTCTAAATTCAAATCAAGCAAAAAGGCAAGTTCAGATTAGTGGATCGCAGGCATTCAGAGTCTTAAAATTTGTGCGAAGTATAGCGCCAGAGAAAAAGGCTCGAAGAGAGCACGAGTTGTTGATATTTAAAGGGACATATGGCAGTTGATCCAAGTGTTCGGGTAAATAAGCTTTGGAAATTTTGAAGTGAGAAGTGTGTGGAATTCCCGAAGTGTCAAAGTGCTCGAACTCCCAAAGCACCCGAAGTGTCGAACTTCTCGAACTACTGAAGCACCCAAATTATCGAAGCACCTGAAGTGTCGAAGTGCCCGAACTCCCGAAGTGCCTGAAGTGACGAAGCGCCCGAAGTGACGAAGCGCCCGAAGTGCCGAAGTCCTTGAACTCCCGAAGCGCCCGAACTCCCGAAGAACCTAAAGTGTCGAAGTGCCCAAACTCCCAAAGCGCCCGAAGTGAAGATGCACCTAAAGTCCCGAAGTGGATCTCGGCCTTCCAAATCCAGGAGCCACACGTCATTAGATCCTTATCTCCAGAGGTTTTTATTGGTGAAAATATATTTTGAAGTTTGAAAGGTCTAAAGCCCAAATCGCGAAGCAGATCTCGACTGTTGATTTGAAAAGAGAAAATATAATCCATCAACATAAAAGGCACCTGAGTTGGGTCATTGATCAGGAATCCCCATCTTAGATCACAAGATCAATGGTCATGCTCCATTGCAGGGTCAGAAGGTACGCATGCTTTTAAATTTTCAAGGGCGGGCCACAATCGAAACCGTGGTTTTTAGAAAGGGATGTGTGGCGGTTCATGGTGAATTGCGGGGGGAAAAGTGGTTTTCTTTCAAACCACCCTTGGTTGTGCCCACAATCACGCAATTGCACAGGGTCATGGAACTAGGTCACATTGAAGAAGGAGCGATGGAGAGAGGTTGCGCCAAAGTCCAAAAACGCCTGTATTGGTCATAGAAGAATATCTGCATGGACTTGAGGTGTCGAGATTGACTCGAAGAAGTCGTGGGCACCACCTAGAACATTCATGGATGTCAGGCCTCATCTCAATCCCAATGAAGGTAGTTAATGGAAATGGGGGTGGCAGTTGAGACCTCATCTCACCCCATAAATGGAAAACATACTGAGAGTTTTCATGGGGAGATATTGTCAATCCAAAGTTTCCCGAGGGACGGATTTTCTGGAAAATCGCATAACTACGTCGGGCTCGCGTCTGACATAAGAAGGCCTGCACAGGATGAAAGAGTAGGCGTTTACTGGAAACTTTGAATGTGGGTGTCCGATCACATTCCTGGTGGTTGCAACATTTCTAGTATATATAGGCAAGTTTGATATTTTGTTAAGGTCGAATGGTTGAGCTAGGCTCCTTGCTATTGTAATATTTTGATGAAGAACACTGGTTCTTTGGTTATGTACTTGATTTGAGACTTCTTGATTAATATAAGTCAACTTTCTTACTCCATCTTATTTTCCTCCTATACTGAGAGAGTTCATGGTTGGCTGATTCACATGGATTGTTGTAACTATATTATGATGAATGTTTGATTATAATGTTGTTATGATTTCTTTCAGTTTCCTTGAAATTTGAATCCAAGAGGATCTTGCGTTTAAGTTTTTCTTCCTTGGGCTACTGGAAGAACTAATGTCCATGGCATACCTCTACATTTTTCTCACTGAATTATTCCTCCTACTCACCCTTACTCCAACTTACTGACTGAATTTGATCCAAGACCTTAATTGCGTGTGCGTACCAGTCCATATTTCTGAGTTAGAATGTTATTTTCATTGATTCTTCTCCATTTGACCTCTTAAAAATCAATTACACTTACACAAATTGATGAGTATTGGTCTTACCTTCTATTTAATCTGAAGGTGACTTCTAGTGCTAACACCATGTCAACTCCCTAACCACCTAGTCCTATCGTGTTGGCCTCTATATTCTTCTTCCCCTTCACTGGTGTTAGCATCTAAATATATTAGCCCAAATTTTCCCCTCTTCCCAAGCCTTTTTATCTCTATAAACACTTTTCCAAGTCTAATTCCCTCTACCTTCTCTATGTTTATTCATTCTTTTTTCATCCTTGGTTATGGTTTTTCTTGGCTTTGTTGTAATTTTTTTGTTTCTAATAAGAAGTGATTAAAGTGATTTCATATGATTGCATGGTCACATCAAGGAGAGTATTGGTTTAGAAATATTATTTGCAGGTTCCCCTAATATTATGAACTCAAAGTTTACTCACTACAAAAAAATAACAGTTTTGGTAGTGCAATATAGCATTATCGTTACAAGTGCGCTACAAAAAATTGTCCTTTCTGACAACGCATTCCAAATCAAATCATTTAGGTGTGTTGCTGAAATGTTTAACTTTATGCAATTATTAAAAATTCAAATCAAGAGGTTGTCTTATCAAATGTTGTTGGATTAATGGTTATTATGGTGAGAAATTATGAAGATGGCATAATTGGTTTCAATTGGTACACGCAAAAGATTCATTAAATGTTATGATTTCCTTTATTCTGTTACCATGATTTCAATTTCTCATCATGATTTTTTCTTGATTTGGTTATTGATTCAAATGGGGGTAATCATTCTGATATTTTTGCCTCTGAAGAAAACTAGTGGTTTTGGATTAAAGAAACAAAAATTGTCTTCTAAGACCGATACACTTGGTTATGTAAATGAGCCAGAGAAACAACAGGATCACATTCCTATGATGCAAGATATACCATAGTTGATTATTGAAGATCTTTTGTTTCCTTCATCTTTTTCATTAGAAGGAAATGTTTTTAATATGTCATATGCAGACTTTGAAGAACCTGAAAGAATGTAAGGTGGTCACCGAGAAGAAATAGATCTAAATGAACCATCTATCACAGAGCATACATGGGAAGAGAAAACTGAAACAAGGGAATATTGTTTTGTTTGACATCAAATTAGAATAGTCATTCTCCTATTTTGACCACATAATACCTCATCATTGCTTCTAGGTCTTTGTTCAAAAGGTGGTCAAAATGCATAAATTTTATGCAAATGACTGTTTTAGAGGTCTTATTGTCACATGGTTTCTGAGCAAATGGGGACAAATTCAAAAACTATAAAACATGGGTTTTTTAGGGGATGAGCCCAATTAGGCGACACTCAAGTTGTTTCCTAAAATATGGAACCATATAGGAGCTACAGGTGGATCTTTGAAGAAAATTTTTCTAGATTTCGCCAAGTTCGGACTAATTCCATATTTGAAGGCATTTGACCCCAACAGTTCCTGATCCTTTGGAATTTACGATATCTTCTCATTATTATTGGGTTTATTGATATAATTTTATTCCTGAAATCTTGTAATAGCTCATATGAGGTATTTATCTATAAAAATTACCATTTTTTAATGAATATGGGAGCTTCCTTTTGGGAAGGAAGCCTATGGGTTCAATTTTGGGGGAAAGAAGGGGAAGGTATGGAAGTTGTAAAGAGAGAATAATGCATGGAATACTTTGTACTCACGGACTTAGACATCCTAATGGTTAGAATGTGCATCTATGTATTTCATTTTTTCCTGTTTTATTTGAAGGCAATGGAAATTTTTGCAATGCATTGATTTTTCACTCTGATTCAACTTTGATTACAATGAAATGTTTTTTTGTTAATATTTTTTTTGGAAATTTTCTTTCAAGTACTTGTTTTAGGTTTAAAATATTATTTTTAGCCTGAAAATATTCTTGGTAAATGAACAAGGAAACAAATTGCTATCTTGTGTTTTTATCTCCTTTATTGTTTCTTCCATATCCCAACTAGTTATTTATCTAGTTTTTTAGTGTGAATTCCCTTGACTAAATGAAGTATTGATGATACTTATTAATTTAATTGAGGAATTTTTACTAAACCTATAACCATTCCAACCACATGATTCATAATTCAAACCAAAAATCTATTGCAATAACTGAGGTACCCTAGATTTTCCCTATTGCAGTATAAGTGCAAACTTTAGGGATAACAACTACCACACACATTTTATATTTCAAGATCCATATGTCTTTGGCTTCAATGTGCCACCTTTGTATTGGGTCATGCTGATGGGCGGCCCCATACCACACCCATTCACCTCAATGCATGAAGTTTCACCCCGACATGATCTAACAATGACGAATTGGGAGGTGTTGGTAGTGATCGATAACCCACGTCACATTGCGGCTCCCCCCCACCCCACCGAACGTTAACACATGGGGGAGGGTCCATGAAATATAACCATAGTTTTGGCATTATTGACATGGCATGCATAATTGGATTCTATCCCCCCCATCTAAGGTTAGCCTAACNGTGATCCGACTTGTGGTTCCATCCAATATGTGAGCGCCCCACCATGGCGCCTCTGCACTTGCCACGTTGATCCAGATTTTATGAGAAGAATGAAATGACCATAGATTATTAAAAGGTGCTTAACAAAAAATAACAGAGATACAGTGAAATTGGTTTTCTATTCAATAAGGAAATAAGCTCAAACTTTAAAATGCAGTGGAAACAAGCTTGTTGGAATGGTGGCAACTTATCTCTGAGAAGAGATGCGACGACTGCGCTCATTCACAAGAAGATAATTACAATGAGGCTTTGAAGAAATTTTTACAATAAAAATAAATGTAAAAAACCCTAGACATCGAAAAACCTAACCCTAGGAGATGAAGTGCCAAAATTCATGTGGGCCCCATCTGGGTAAGTTAGTACATCAACTTCTCGGGGTCATAACTTTTGCATACGATCTTCGTTTTAGGTGTATGATAGTCCATTGGAAAGGTATCATCGAGAAGATTCATTTTGGGGGATAAATTATGCATTTGATTATCATTGATAATTTTGATCTTGAAAAACCTTCATTTAGGTCCTCAAAATGGCCCCGAAAGTTAAAACTGCTAAAAATAGTAAATTGCCAGAAAATTGTTTTGAGGGAGTTGGAAAAGGTGGGTGGCCACCTATATCCACCTGGATCACACGTATACTTCCAATACCTCTATGTCAGTACACATAACTACTCCTCCATGTCATGTTGACATTACCGTACATAAAAATTTCCAAATTTTTCCAATTTTTCCAGTTTTCAAAAATTCCTCAGTTTTTCTAAAATGCCCCAAAACGCCTAATTTTGTAGTTTCTTTCAGGCCTCCATTGAAGCTTTAAAATTAATCTCCATATGGACAATTTAATTCCCTTTAAGGACCAATATGACCCCGACACCTGTAATTCGACTCCTACACGTCAAATTTCTCATGAATTCCACTGCAGAAATTGGGGCTTTTGCTCAATTTTGCCTAATTTCATCTTGGGCACCATGGCCACTCTGTAAAATTGAAAATTCATCTATCTACAAGCCCAAATTTTCCCAAATAAATATGTAAGTTGATTATTTTTCATTCCTGGGTTTGAATCTTTCAAATTCCCCATGAAATTCTCTCAATTTCACAAGAATACTTTTAGCATACATGTTGTAAACATACTCCGCAACTAACTTTTGGCAATTTCCATCTTCAATACTTTCTAAATTGACCCATCCAGGCTCAGTTTCAAAACTGGATCTATGATACCACATTGTAGCATCCCCAGTACTGAGTTGGGAAACTCCACATGAAGTTTCTAAACTCTAATATCGATTTAATTCATGATAATGCTTTTCATATGCACAAAACTATGGAGAATAATAACAAGTAAGCTTAAACATCATTATACAGGAAAACCCATGTAGAAAATGCACAAATAATTACACAACACATAAATCAAACACACAATAGACATTTATCTTTAGTAAAAATGTACACCAACTATGTGTAGACCTCTGAATTTCCTCCCATCCCTAGACTCTGCTACTCATAAACTTAGCAGTAGGTCACCCCTGAGCTAGGGATAAAACTCCACCTGGGAAAAGGAATACTAACCAGGATAAGGTCTCTTAGACAATAGAAAAACTCAGACTTAAGTTCCAACTCTAGAAGACAACGTACAGTCCCTTGTTCCCCACATGTCTATCCCACCCCAGGAAGTGTGCCCCTTTTCTCAACAGTCCTTCGACTGCCCCACTTCCCTTATGGAGCTTAAACAATAGGCCAAACATGAAGTCTCAGAGCCCTGTAGTTGTAGCTTGGTACCTTGGCAATCAATTCCCAACAATTCTCTCTCTTGGAGAGAACGTTCATGTGTGTCACAACCCGCTTCTTCAATAACTCACGAGCCTAAAAACTCGCCTCGTCATCCCACTTCTCAGGTTACTGGTTTCCCAAAAATCCCAATCTTTCCATTGTGTAGGTACCAGTGATCACAATAGTCGTGTATGGACAGTAAAGGAGGATAATGGTAGTAATCATGGTAGAATGATGGAAAATGAACTAATTCCCCCAATTATATGTACATGTTCCCAACTTGAAACTTGTCATGTTAGGAACTACATGGGCCCCACATGGACACCCCCACATGATGATACATTCCCACTTAGTAACTTAGGATAAATTAATATCCATACTTTATACTTTATACTTTTAGGAATATTAATAAAATATTCCTTTGGGCGTAAGCCCCTTAGCTTAGCCCTTTTCTTAGACTCTTTGCCCCCCTTTCCAATTCTAGTGGATTTTATTCCCCCGTACTCTTTTTTCTGGTTGTTCTACAACAATAATGTGTTTACATTAAAATCTGAGTGTGATTGTAGTTTACAAAGTTAGGCTCACTAGCCTTTTAACATCTAGGATCTCTAGCCTAATAACCACACATGTATTGTGGCCTCAAAACACTTATATACAAAGGCACTCTGGCCCAAAATGTCATGGATCACCATCTTATATGTACATTTACATTACAATTAAGGTTCGACCTAGGGGTATTACAACAAGCCTGAAGGTCCTATAATTGTGTTTGAATATCACCTAATTCATCTTGAAGTTGGAGCGAATGATGATGCTAGAGAAATATTTCAAGGATGGAAATCACATGGGCAAAGAGGCTGCCCCGGTGAACTTGCAAGGTCTATGTTAAATTCCAAAGGTCCTCCTCCTCCTCCCCTGCAACCTCTCCCCTTTTTGCCTCCTCCTCCCCCTCCTCCCCACACCCTCTCCCATCTTCACTACCTCCTCTTCCTCCTCCCCCATGCACACCTCTCTCCTCACCACCTTTTCCCCCCATCCCTCCTCCCCCCTTGCCCCTCCTATTCCCCCCTCTCTTCACCACCT
>ML798397.1:246307-262664 GCA_009831015.1 Picea engelmannii
TTTTGATGATATACTAATCTATAGCAAGTCTTGGGAGGATCATGTGCGACATGTTGACAAGGTGCTACAACTACTAAAGGAGCAACAACTATATTCCAAACCATCCAAATGTTTCTTTGGAGTAAAGGAGGTAGAGTATTTGGATCATATTGTATCTCATGAAGGTGTCAAGGTAGACCCTAACAAGATTAAGTCCATGATGGACTGGACGATTCCCAAAACATTGAAGAATCTTAGAGGATTTTTGGGTTTGACAGGTTACTACTGCAAGTTTATTCGGAACTATGGAAGAATAGCAACACCTTTAATGACACTAACTAAGAAGGATGCATTTTCATGGACTCCAAATACAACTAAATCTTTTGAACAACTTAAAGAGGTGATGTGTAAATATCCCATCTTGACCACTCTAGACTTCACAAAAACTTTTATTGTGGAAAGTGATGCCTCGGGAAATGGAATTGGTGTTGTCCTAATGCAAGAAGGAAGGCCCCTGGCTTTTGAAAGTTGAACACTCAAGGGAAAAGACTTACACAAACCCATTTATGAGAAGGAAATGATGGAAATACTACATGCATTGAAGAAATGGCATCCTTACCTAATAGGTAGGAACTTCAAGGTCAAAAAATATCATGATAGTCTTAAATACTTCTTGGAACAAAGATTATCTTCAGAAGAACAACAAAAATGGGTAATCAATATATTGGGTTATGATTTTGAAACCATCTATAAAAAGGGGAAGAAAAATGTTGTGGAAGATGCACTCTCAAGAAAGGATGAAGATGTTGAGGCCTTTCTCTGTGCTATCTTGGTCATCCAACCCGATTGGATAATAGAAGCAAGGGATGAATGAAAGAATGATGAAAAAGTGTGGACTCTCATTCAAAGGTTGCAGCAGGATACTAGTGCATCAGATACATTTACATGGAAAAATGATTCACTATGGTACAAATATCGCTTATATTTATGTAAGAACTCCCAACTCAAACGAAAGGTACTATTGCAATTGCACACCTCTCTAGTAGGAGGGCACTCAGGATTTTTGAAAACCTGCTATAGAGTCAAGAAGGATTTTTTGGGGATGGCCTTAAAAATGATGTTCAAAGGTTTGTGGCAGAATGTTTGGTTTGCCAACAAAATAAGGTGGAAACAATTAAGACCCCAGGTATTTTACAACCATTATCCATCTCAAGTCAGTGCTGGGAGGAGGTTTCCATGGATTTCATCACAGGGTTACCAAAGTCTGAAGGAAAGAGTGTCATCGTGGTGATTGTTGATAGACTTACCAAGTACGCACACTTTTGCGCACTCTCTCATCCCTTCAAAGCTATTACAGTTGCCACCACATTCATGGAGACAGTTCAAAAGCTACATGGCAGCCCAAATATTATTCTAGATCCCATCTTCACTGTATATTTTTGGATAGAATTATTTTCTTCTTTGGGTACTCATATGGCTCATAGCTCATCCTACATCCTCAATCTGTTGGACAAACTGAGATAGTGAACAAATGTTTGGAAGGCTACCTTCGTTGCTTTGTCTCTAATAAACAAACACAATGGCTCAAATGGTTATCCTTGGCAGAATGGTGGTATAACACTTCCTTTCATACTGCAACAAAAATGACACCATTTATGGCACTTTATGGATACCACCCTCATTGCATCACTTCTTCTCTAAAAGAAAAATATAAGGTTCAAGCAGTGGAATATCAGATCGAGAATCAACAACAAGCTCTCCAAATCTTAAAGGACAACCTAACCATGGCACAAAATTGAATGAAACAACAAGCAGATCAAAATTGTAGTGAAAGAAGTTTTTAAGTAGGGGATTGGGTGTTTTTAAGACTACAACCATACAAACAGATGTCCCTCAAGCAAGCCAAGAAGGATAATAAATTATCACCAAAGTACTATGGCCCTTATAAGGTGTTGCAAAATATTGGTACTATGGCATACAAATTGGAGTTGCCTGCATCTTCACGAGTACACACAGTTTTTCATGTTTTGTTCTTAAAGAAGGTTATAGGCAATAAGATCCCAGTTCAAACTATATTTCCAGAACTTGACGAGGAAGGAAAAATCATATTGGAGCCTGAAGCCATCACTGACACAAGAATTCGCCAGCTGAGGAATAGATCCATTTTAGAGTATCTCATTAAATGGAGGACACTACCGACTGAAGATTCCACTTGGGAAGATGAGTATTTTATACATAAGCATCTAGAGTAACTCATGTGTTGCAGACACCATTTGTCTCAAGGGGAGGGGAATGTTAAGCCCTAATATTGCCTCATTACCCCTTAATTGGGGCATATTATATTAGTAATGTTATTTGATTTATGTCCTCTTTGGGCCATTAGTTGTAATTATACCTCCTAGTCTCCTATATATACCAAGGAGACATTTTCATTTTGAATCATCTTGTACTTGAACATTTAAGTGGGGTAAAAGGAGGTTTCCCCCTCGAAGAGGATTATTATCTAAAATTATCTCTTTTTCAAGGCGTTGAGTACTTTTTCTGAGGTTTTTCTATGCTATATTGATATTTGGTTCTTAACATCTCTGGTCTTTGAATTCATAAATTGAATGATTTTGTTTGCTTCAGTAGGCATATCCCCCAGCTCTCTTTTAATATTATCAATGGCATGTCTAGCATGATAGAGAAAAGATTTTCTCCAGACGAAGAAACCATGGTTCTCTAGTTAGGAAGGTAATGAGCTTGAAATTTTAGAGCAAATTCGGGGAAGTGGTGGACTTGGGGAAACAGATAAAGAGGAATATTGGATTCCCAGAGCCCAATTTCATCGCTTTGATCTATGAATGTATCTTTAAACCATGACTGTAACTCTGTGAATTCAAATTCTCACCTTCTCTCTAAGATTAAGTAATCCTTGTCGGCTAATGGGATCCTGTTGAGGTCGACAGGAGGTGGGAAGAATGGATTTTCCTAAGCTTCTTCTCTTTTATATTTGGACACCATAACTGTGAAAAATACCTGCAATTTAAACACAAAACATTAACGAGTGATGGCTATGGTTAGGTCAATGACTAGATCATCAAACTGGAAAAGGATTGTCTGGTGTGAGGAGAAAATGAATAATGTGTAAATGGAGAAAAAGGGAATGGTTTTGAGTGAATGGGTATTCGTTGGGCATGGGTGATAGGTCCGTAGGCTAATGGATAGGTAGCCAGTAATAAATGTCCAACAGGTCATTTGAAGTGTGAGATGGCAGGTGAAGGGCAGATGAAGGGTGTGACAGGGTGACGTGGGATGCGCTGATTGGGGCGAAGGCATATGTGAGGTGGTTTGTGATGGGTGACCAGAGGGAAAAGAACTAACAGAGTTATGAGACGGGACCGTAGGGGAAGGTAGTGGAGTGTGATGTCACCAGGTAACAGTGGTATGTCAGAAGGGTGTTAAATGGTGAGTAGTTTTAGAGCAGAGAGGCTCTGATGAAATCAATGTATGCCACTTTATGGTGGGGAATGCCTGGAAAAACCACTTCATTCCGGACCCCCCCCCACCTTTAAAGGCATAATGGTCGGGGGCGTCTGGAATCCTTTATCAATCATTCACCTATGCATCGCTTACTGGATCGTAGATATAAGCGTTCCTGTTAACCAACATTCTGAACCCCCCCCCCCTCCATTAAAAGTAGAACGGATGGGGGGGTATGGAATTACATATCATCCATAGATCTGGGCACTGGCCTTTCAACTGTGGATTCTTGCTCAAACTTTAATCTGTCAACACGAAGTTGCATAAGAAACGGGAACTGCGGTTTAATTATTTTTGTGGGTTTTTTCCCCTTCTTTCTTTGTTTCTCGACACCATGGGGTTGAATAAACACACTTTCAAACATCAGGACATGAACCTCACTCGACCATCATGCATGTTTTATTGAAATCAAGTCAACTAACCTATGTTCTCGCCTAGTCATCTACAACATTTAGCCCATATTAAACTGTTGGACTAAGAAAATACTCTACCCTAGGCTTAGTTGACCAAGATTAGGCAGTTTGGTCAAATTTATTCACTAACTAACCTATCAACTTGACTAAGATTAAACAGTTTAGTCAATCTTATTCACTATTCCTATCAAAATCAATTTAAAAGGACTTGCCCATGATTGAACATTATGGACCAAGTCATTGTTATTGCATGGGGCTTTTATTTTTCTTTTATGCCCTCTTTTATTCTTTTCTCATTTTTTCTTTTCTTTTCTTTTCTTTTCTTTTATTTTTCTTCAAATCAATTTGCAGAATGAAACAATGTTTGCATCCTTCATTACAATAAAGGAATGAATTTCCAGTCATCAGTTGATTCTATAAATTATAGGGTTATAACAGCGTCTCCACCTGGGGATGATACTCTCCTTGTGAAGTGCCAAGAACCTGATCTCTGATATCCTGAAAAAATATTCTCTCAGAGCTCTTTCTGCTAATTGATTCTTTCTTATTTTAAAAAATTTGGTGGTACTGACCAATGCCTTAGGGCCTTCTCTGTGGGCTTCAAACATTGGACCGGTAGCACCAACACACAAATGAAAAATAAATAAAATGGTATGTACAGTGGAAATGGATTGTCGATATTTCTATTGAGGCAGAAAGTAATGCTTCAGCATCCTACCATTTACAGGTCCACTTGGCAAGTCTGATTCATCATTGCTATCTAGCAGAAAAGCATTATTCCCTCTGTAAGCCTGAATGGTGTAAGGGAATTTCCATAGACTGTCGAACTTCCCATGTTTTCCCTTGTCCTCATTTATGGAGACCCATCTCAACACTATATCACCCAATTCAAAATTGTCTTCCTTGGTTCTTTTGTCATGAATCTTTTTTATATTTTCATGGATTAATTGGGTCATGTTGTATACTTCTTCTCTGGATTGTTGCAAGTGAATCATTTGATTGATTCTTCTTTGAATATCATTTGGCTCTGTCTGAGCCTCCTACAACACTTTCATGTCTGGAACTCCCAGAGAAGGAGGAAACATTGCTTCAGTTCCATATACCAATTGGTATGGGGGCATGCCAATTGCTCTTTTAGTACTCAATCTGTCAGCCCAAAGTGAAAAAACCAGCTTATTATGCCAGGACTTCTTGTTTTATTCTAATGTTTTCTTGAGGATATTCACTAGAATTTTATTTGAGGAATCTGCCAGCCCATTTCTGAGGGTAATAGGTAGTGGAGTGTCCTAGAGTGATGTGATACTGGCTACAAAATGCAATAAGATTTTTGGATCTAAAGGTCGCTACATTGTCAGTTATAATTTTTCTAGGACAACCGAAACAAGATAAAATATTGTTTTCCAAGAATTTAATGATGACAAAGTCAATAGCTTGTCTGCATGGTATCGCCTCGATCCACTTTGTGAAGCAGTCTATGGTAGTGAGGATCCATTTATGTTGACCGGAAGAGGGTGGATGAATTTTGCCAATAAAGTCCAGGCCCCATTGTTGGAATGGGGTTTTGACTGATATAGGTTTTAGGGGCAGAGGAAAAAGCTTCATTTTTCCTTCGAAAACCTATCATTTGTGGCACAAGATGACCCTATGGTGTACATCAGCGAACAATGTGGGCCAATAAAAATTGGCTCTGATAATATTATTTGTTGTATTCCTCCAGCTTAGATGACCACCACAATCCCCTGCATGAAACTCCTGCAACACTTTGTCAAATTCATCTTTAAGTATGCAATTAAGCAATATACCACCACGATCTTTCCAATAGAGGTTACCTTCTAGAATACAGAATTTCAATTCTTTCAATTTCAAAAACCTAGCTTTATTTTTAGTCAGACCAGGAGGAGCTTGTAAGTTATGAAGTACAAAAATGAGGTATGTGTACCATGGATATTTTAGAAATACCTATTTAACATTTGGAGTCACCTACTCTTCTTTTTCATTAACTGCAGCCAAGAAATTAATATCTAAAGCATGGAAGTTAGATTCGGCCATCAGTTTGGCCAAACCTTGAACTTGATCAATTTGGTGGGTTTTATTTCTATGTCGTATTCCAGAATAATAGTTATCCACTTTACTCTCCTCCCATACAGATTATCTTGAGTCAAGATATCCTTCACAACAGCGTTAGGGATGTAGGAAATTGTGTGAGAATGGAGAATATAGAATCTAAAGTCTTTTATGGCCCTCACCAAGGCAAAGGCTTGCTTATCCATTATATTATAATTAAGTGTCGCGTCTCTTAGGGATTTGCTGAAAAAATCTATGGGTTATTCATACCCTTCATTGTTTTTCTGCAACAGTACAACAACAATGGTGTGCTCAGATGCAAAAGAGAAAAGGTAAAAATCTTCGGTGTAGTCTGGGCTGATCAAAACTGGGGCTTGGGTGCGTGCATTCTTTACCTGTTCGAATGACTGTTTGACCTCGAGGTATCATTTTATTTTGGTATCTTTTTTCAACATGTTGGTGATATTCCTGAGAATTTGGGCCAAGTTGGGTATGAACCTTCTCAAGAAAGTTATTTTACCGATAAATGACTGTAACTCTTTGATGTTCCTGAGATGATCTATTTTCAATATGTCTTCTATTATATTGGGGTCTATCTTAATTTCATCTTTAGATATTATATGCCCCAACAAATTTCCCTCTTCTAAACTGAAAAGACTCTTCTTTGGATTTAATGAGATCCTGAATTTTCCGCACTTCTCAAAAGATCGTCTGAGGTGTTGTAAGTGTTCATCATCGGATTTGGAGTAGACTGTCACATAATCTAGATATATGAATATAAAACTACCCAGTTCATCCACAAAAGAAATGTACATTGCTCTCTGAAAGGTGGCACCAGCATTCATCAAACCAAAGGGCATCTTCACGTACATGAAGGTTCCCCAAGGTGTGGTAAAATTTGTCTTCTCCTGATCGTCTGGATGAACAAGAACCTGGTTATAGCCTGAGAAACCATCTAGTAAATAAATTATGCTGACCCCAACTACCTTTTGTAAGATATGGTCCATTTTGGGCAAGGGTTAATTGTCTTTTAGGGAGACCCTGTTCATATTTTGGAAATCAATGCAAAGCCTGATTTCGCCAGTTTTCTTTCTGGTTGGAACCAGATTAGAAACCCATTTGGAAAATCTTAAAGGAACTATGATTTTGGCATCATACATATTTTTAATCTCTTTCTCTATCAGGGGAAATAACTTGGGATTGACTCTCCTAAGTTTCCGTCTGAAAGGTTTATTTTCTTCTTTTATTGGGATCTTATGTTGTATGATTCTTGTATCGTAAGATTTTAAATCATCGTAACCCCAAGTGAAAACATCTATATATTCTTTGAAAAATTCAATGTATTTGCGTTTTTGCTCAGGGGGCAGTGATTTATAGAGTTTCACAATCTTGGGTTCCTCTTATGTTCCTATGTTGCAGTCTTCGACCTCTTTACCACGAGCTTCAATTTTAGGTTTTTTAGAAACGTCGTTAAAATCAAATAAGTCTTCTAAAGGGACTAAACCTCTAGGCAACGCATTATTTTTTAACTGTAGAATGCCAGAATCTTCTTCATTTTTGTTCAACTCATCTGGTTCTACATCATTTTATTTCAATTGATCTGAATCTACATTATTTACACTATCCTTTTCAAAAGCAGATCTATTTACATTATGATCATCATTCTCTAAATCTATATTTGTACATTCGAATTCATTCTTACCCTGTAAGAAGTCTTCAATCTGGTCGTCGCTCCCAAATACCTACCAGTATCTGATATTGTCAGGAACTGTTGGTTTTCACTTCACCTCCACTGTGTACTTATGAGTGGGACAAAAAGGGATTTTACAGGTAGCTGCTGACGTAGCCAGTCCGTCTGCGAGTATATTTTGTCCCCTAGGCATTACCTGCAAATCAATCTCAGTAAAGAATTGAAGAGCATCTAAAACAACAATCCTATAGGCTCTGATTCTGGGATGTTTTGTAGCATACTCACCTTTGATTTTCATGATAATCAATTTAGAATCACCCCTTACCATTTGATGCAGATACAAACCCACTTGGCCCTCTGGTCGACATCCGCTCATAGGATCGTTCGATTTCACCTTTGAGCTGGATCGACTCTTTCGATTCCCTGTTGGAATCTCTTTTCAATCGATCCACGGGTCCTTCGGGAAGCTCCCCTATGCGAACAGCACTAGGTGCGAGCTCCTTTCTCCCTAAGTGACCACAACGCTTATGACCAAGGGCCTAACCCCAAATTCCTTGTCACAACTTCACGACTTCGAAAGTTCGCGGGTCGAAACATTCGACTCCTCCTCTCCAATCTCACGATATCCAATATCACGAAATGGGTACAACTCCTTCTCTATCAGCACCCTCCATGCGTGACCACTAGCTAGGCTTAATGCTAGCACCTCTCACAACTCGCACCTTCGCAAGTTGGAGTCCTCAATCTTGGCACCTTCCCTTCACAAATCCCTAAGAGGTGACATCAGCTTTCCCTCTCGTGTTCTCGCAACTTGCTACTTCATGAGTTTAAAGGTTGAGCTCATGTAATCTTATCCTGTGAACCTTCGAGACGCGAGAAGTCAACAGAGCATTGACTCTTTTCTCCAGGCGACACGTGTCCGCCTGTTAACCATGTGGGCCCCACCTTGTGCTCCTGCCACATGTTCCTCACTCGTGCCTCGGCTCTCGGCACTTTGTGACTTCTGTTGTCGAGACAAGGTCCTTTCAACCTCCAAACCCCGGAATGAACGATAGGTGATGGGGCTCTAATCCAACAGTCCTTCACGACCTGGATCCTATGGCTATCTTTGCTCCTCGTGATTTCACAACTCGCGACTTGGAGCGCCTAACTCCTGGGCTCTAGCCTTGCGAACTTTCGAGTTCACGAGATCCCTAGATATCTGCCACCTATCCTCCTTAGAGGGACGACACTAATCCTCTCACCGCTTCGCCACTCATGAATTCAAAGGACTTCCCTCTATGACCTCCGATGTTTGAGTCCCTGATAGAGAGGATCTCATGACACGTCTCCTCTTTCAAATGAATGACTCAGATTCAAATTCACGACTTCGTTTCTCGCAAAGTCTAGGCACTCACCTCTGTGAGTCCCGGTGCCCGAATCTCCAAAACGGATGATTCTGCGACACGCTTCCTCCCACAGACAGATGGCTCAAATTTAATTCGTCAATTCAGGACTTTCGATGTGGAGTGCCCAGACTTTCGTCCTCCGGACTCCCGAACGTCGATATCCCGATACAAAATCCTTTGGGACCTTCACCTCGGCTTGTGAGGGTTTAAACCTCATGCAACTCTTGTCAGATCTAACGGCTGATGGTTATTTAGACCAAGATCTGATGGATCAAACCTTTCTTTCCACTACACCCTTCCTACGTTGCCTCCTAGATGTGAAAACCTTCAATGATACAGATCTTCTTGGCTGATCCAATGGCCAATGTTTCTCCTCCCGAGCTTGTGCGCTTTCTTCCTAGACCTGGAAGAATTCTAAACTGCAAAATTCCTCGACCTTTGCCTTCTTTCCTCTACAAGCTCCATGACTGTAATCCTCACCTGCGTTCTCAAAGATGTTACTTCTCCCGATCTTTTCTCCCTAACCCTTGAAGGATTCTGACTTCTGCGCTCCTGTAGAGTCTTCACATGCAAAGTGCTATCTCTTCTGAGCTTTCAAATACTCGAACCCCTAAGGGATTTTGTCCTTTTTCCCATTCTCCTACAGATGGAGATATTGATGCCCTCCTGGCACTCTGTCTGCTCAAGAAACCTATTGCTGAGTCTATCAGGGTGTTCAGTGACCCTGCGAAGATCCCTCAATGGATTATTCTCCTGTCTCTAAACTCAAAGAGTTCCTTCTATTCACTATGGAACCTACTCAATTCCCTCCTGGCAGAGTATCAAGAATCCTCAGATGATTATTGCTTCTTACGAACTCACAACAGAGTTCTTCTGTGCACTCCTTTCACTGTCTCAATGCCCACTTGGCAGAGCTTCACAGAACTCCTCAGAGCTTCTGTCTACTATATGAACTCACAATAGAGTTCCTCTTCTTTGCACTCCTTGCACCTGCTCAATGCCCACCTAGCAGAGCTCTACAAAACTCAAAGAGAGTTTATGTCTGCAACTATGTTTCACCTACACAGCCTTGCCTTCCGAGGTATTCAGAAACCTCCAAGGTATTCCTCTGATTTGATGATTTCAGTTCATGTTCCCACCTGGAACGCCTTTGTCTGAACCCATAGAATTCAAAAGTGCTTCAGTGCACTGGCTATCAGAACCTGCAACATTCTATCACACCCTCCTGGTGCGAAGCCTCAAAGACCTTCTCAAACCTGAAATCAAAACAACCTGCAAATGTCTATCGTACATCTACAACATAAAAGAACACATAAAGAATTTCATTTAACACAAGGAATATGTAGGAAAAACTGTTGTTTGTATTAAAATGGAAAATGCATGTTTACAAGGGTGTTCTTAAGCGTGGATTCTAACAAAGTCTCATACCTTTCTCTTCTTCTCTCTTCTCTCTACTACTCACTTTTACAAAATGAGACCAAATCGATCTTTTACCTGAGGGGGCTCTTCGAGCTCTTCCCTCCAATATACCTACCCTATTCAATTGCATTGAATGGGTTGTCTAGTCCGCAAATTGGATCTAGATCTCAGCATTTACAAACATTAAAGACCTATCTATTCTATGTCTGTGCAAAGCACGACCTCATGGTTCAATAGCCTAAGACATTAATTGCATTCATTCAAAATTGAAAATGAGGGTTGCGCCTCTCTTCATTGAATGCATGCGCCGACGTGGCTGGCTAGATGGATGGCTAATGTGGAGAGATGCTCCTGCATCACCATTATTTCCTTAGCACCAACTTTCTTTAATAATTTCAAGTCGAGCATTAAAGCCTCATACTCAACTATGTTGTTAGTACATTGAAAGTTTAGTTTGGAGGAATGATTCTTGGAATGCTTTGATCTGTGGTTATGCATCCAAACTCTAGCTCCAGCTCCTTCTTTACTCACAGCACCATCGAAATCCATGCTCCAGAAGTTTGTTGGCAACTCTTCATTCTCTTCGATCTTGGGGTTTCTTACTTCGTCAACTACCTTTTCATCCCTTGGATCAGGTGCATCATCCTACAATTGTGCGATTTGTTCTTCAAAGTCACCATCATTGTATAGGATAAAAGAATTCAGATCAGAGTGTGCAGAGTATAGTGGGTAATTGTGTGGCTTTTCCTGGCTACTGACCATATACTTCATTAGTGTTTCCCTGTAAAGTCTTCTTTGTTGACCAAAAACTGGAATGGTGGCGTAATACATATCTAGGTGTAGAGTTCCTCTCAATTTATCCCCCCAAGACCTTGACAGTAACATACCATACTTGGGGGGAATATCTTCAATGACGATATCCATCACCATACTCTTCGTTGGGATTTGAGCTAAGGTGATGCATAGATCTTTAATAAGGCCTATACATTTAACTTTGTTGGAGTCGAAAGAATGAAAATCTTTGTAGGGTCTGGTGACCTCGAGTCCCAACTTTTCCATCATAGTTTTGGGCATTAGGTTGTGAGAGGCACCCGAATCCAGCATAATGTTGTGTAATATCAGATCATGGATTTTTAGGCTAATGTAGAAAGGGGCCACGACACCATTATCATTTTGACCGTCAACTTCAAGACCAAACATGATCTCGGGTTGATCATCAACGAGGTTCACAATATCCAGATAATTTGTTGATCCAACATTTAAGGCCTTTGTACCTATCTATGGTTCAATAGCTAATTCTTTGATCACCTGTGACTTGTAGGCGTTCTTTCTCATAAGTTCAGATAGGCGAATGGGAATTTTTAATTTAGCTAGTTCACCTTCAAGGCTGAAAGGAACGATGGTTTTATTTAATCTCTTCTGATTTATCAATAGAAATTTTGTGGGGTGAACCTATTTGAATGGTTGATGAAACTTTTGTCTGAGTTGTTCCCTTAAGAATTTCTAGAGTTTTTTATGCAAGAGATTCGGCGTCATTATATCCAGGGACTTTCTTTGGGAGCTTTTCTAAGGTTTTCTTGGTTTCAACAGCCTTCTTTGGAGAGTTCTCATTATCCTTTTTGCTTCTCAGGTTATACTGCCTGTGAACCTCCATTATAGCATTCTCAAAGGCTTGTTGTTTTATTTTCCTAGATTCCTCATTTACCTTTGTTTGTGATAGGAGAAATATTTTATGTTCTTCCTGGGTGAGAAAAATAGATTCATGATCGTGATCATGATCAACCATTAGATTAATATGAGTATCATCAAACTCCTCAATTACTTCCTCCCTGTCATCATCATAGTTTTTCTGGAGAGGTGGTCTAATATGTTGATCAGGTTCCCTTTGTTCCCTTGGATCTCTAGGATCTCTCTGCCTAATCTAAGGGGGATTTCTTCTAAAGTTTGGGTTCCTGATTTGACGGGTGGCTTGGTTCTCCCTTGGTGGATTCTTGTTATTTATGGTGAGTCTCTCCATCATTTTCTCCATATCTCTGGTGAGAGAATCTAATTTGGCATCTAATGAGGAAGTAGAAGGTTCTTCTTTGATGGTGACCTTCTTTTTTATTCTCTGCCTGGCCCTTCTGTCCAAAAGGTTTGTTTCTACACTGATGGCACTTCTTTGCATGTCTTCCAAAGTTGTTGTGTTTCTCTCCCTTAATTGATATGACATGTCAGTGTCAAAACCATCAGGGAACTTTATAAATGCCAAACCTTGGGGTGGTTTTATTTCAGTCAGGATGACATTATATAGATTGTTGAAATGAGTGTAGTAATCATGCACTGTCTCTTCTTGGTTACTTCCTACAGGTCAAAGTAATTGTTCATTTTGTCAACTTGTTGTTGTGCATTTAAAGGTCCAGAACCATTGAATTGAGGAAGTCTAGTCTGATAGTCATGGGGCATAGCATGCAATGGTGCTGCTAACACCAAGGGGGCATATCTTGTTGCCATAGCTGGTGGGGAAGGCTATACAACAACTTGTGCGATTAGAGGATAAGTAAATGAAGATGTGGAAGTTGTGGGACTGACCGAGACAGAAGTTGTGGCGACAATCAAGGTATGAAATTCAACTGAATGTTGAGGGCAATCTCTGATCTTGGGCAAAAGTTTCTCGGGAGTATGGGGTCGCATGATGTCTTGATCTAGGACTGTATCACTTAGAAAGATGTCTAATTTAGTTCTAAAAAGGATTTTCTCAAAGAAAAGGTCAAAATCAAGATCTTGGATATCAAAAATCTCCTCAAGGAGAGAAAAAGACCTATGGAGAAGATTATGATTCTCGAAACCTTCTGCAATGTTTTTCTTTTTGAGTAATTTTTTCGGGTTGTCTACTGCTATCACAGGTTCTGGGTCAGGATGGGATCTGGTGTAGGTTCTTTTGGGAGCCATTTTTTTTTTAATTTTTTAGGTTTTTAAACTGATTATATACAAAATTTAACAACCTCTGAACATTGTTTTTATAGATTTAGGTTTTATGATTTGTTCATAAAAAGTTTTTCTTGTCTAGGGAAAGAAACAAAAGGTGTAGAAAGTTTTTTCTTTCCCCAGTACGGTCGCCACTATGTTATTTCCCTATAAATTCTCTAGAGGTTGTTAGAAGGCAGAAATAATTTAACATAGGTAACCTTATCCAACCACTTCAAAACTGGGATCTATCCCTTCCATTTTCAGAGAGGGATCTCTCTGTAATATTTATCTTTGTTTAAGTTTCAAATTTTAGGCTAGTTAAAAGAATAGACAGTGTCACTTGTTTTTTATAAAGATGGTTGAAATATAAATCACGCATCCATTGGGCTATGGGGTCTGTATTTATAAACTCGAGATCAAAGAACTGTTTTTTGGAAAGATATTCTCACAGGGCAGAATTGTGAAAACTATTGGATTCTTTATGAATAAAATGATGGGTTAGCAGAAAAAATGAGATAAACAACAAGAGTAAGTAAGCATTCAAGAATTTATTTATCGTATTGTTAGAAGAAAAATAGTAAAATCCTTTAGAGGTTGTAACAGAGTATATGAAATAAGTTCTGCAACTTGACTCCTTCTAAATGATCAGACAAGAAAATACATGTGATCACGAAGACAAAAGTAAAAACCAATAACAATGAGAAGAAACATATCACCAATAGTAAAAACACATGAATCTTGTGAAAAACTCTCTTTTATTACTGGTAGATCCCTTGATAAATATTACAGCGCTTCAACTTGCTTGGGCGTAAGATGAACCCTCAATACTTCGAAGCTTGAAGTATTTATAATCAAAATTACAATGACACTGTCATAACTGATCAGGACGTGGAAAAACTAAAATCTAGCTAACTAAATAACAGAATACAAGAATATAGCAACTGCTAATGATGTTTCGAAATTTCATGATGATTTTCTGGGACGACCATTAGTGAGTCATTCACATGAATTTGGATGTTGTGCATTATGACTCATATGATACACATCATCTATCATTCGATTAAGTTGCACAGATCCTCCCACCTTTGATGACTGGGTGTGGTGATTTTGAGCATTCTTCGGTAGATCTCATCCACTTCTGTATACTTGGAAAATTTCGGCTTGACAATAAAAATATACTTGATCTCGTGTTGTATGCTGAGGTCTGGCTGCAAAGTCTCTAAGAACACCTTGCTTGTAATACTTCCATGTATTCCCAAGAACTTGGAACTGTCGTTCGCCACCATGGAAATCTTCTCCTTGTAGTTAGATAAGGTCATTATCTTATTGTTCAAAACCAACCAACTGGGAAAACCTTTCTTCTGCAAAGCATCAATTTTGCTGAAAAATTTATGAAACTCGACGTTCATGTTCTGGAATTTCTCCTCCAGTTGCAGCATCAACCCCCTTTTGGTAATAATTCTCTTGACTTCAAGGATGGTTTCGGTCCTATCTTCTATTTTCATATCTTCTAGATCTTCTCTGGTCTTTGAATTTATAAATCGAATGATTTTGTTTTCTTCAATAGGCATATCCCCCATCTCTCTTTTTATTTTATCAATGGCCCGTCTAGCATGATAGAGAAAAGATTTTTCTCCGGACAAAGAAACCATGGTTCTCTGGTCAGGGAGGTAATGAGCTTGAAATTTTAGAGAAAATTCAAGGAAGTGGTGGACTTGGGGAAACAAATAAAGAGGAAGATTGGACTCCCAGAGCCCAATTTCATCACTTTGATCTATGAATGTATCTTTAAACCATGACTGTAACTCCACAAAGTCAAATTCGCACCTTGTCTCTGAGATTAAGTAATTCTTGTCGACTAATGGGATCCTGTCGAGGTCGACAGGAGGTGGGAGGAACAGATTTTCATCGGCTTCTGCTCTTTTAGATTTTGAGGCCATCGCTGCAAAAAATACCTGTAATTTAAACATAAAACGTTAGCGGGTGATGGCTATGGTTAGGTCAGCGACTGGATCAACAAAGTGGAAAAGGATTGTCTGGTGTGTGGAGAAAATGAATAATGTGCAAATGGTGAAAACAGGAATGGTTTTGAGTGAACGGGTATCCATTGGGTGCGGGTGACAGGTCCATTGGCTAACGGATAGGTAGCCAATAATAAATGGCCAACGGGTCGTTTGAAGTGTGGGATGGCATGTGAAGGACACATGAAGGGTGTGACAAGGTGACATGGGATGCGTTGATTGGGGCGAAGGCATATGTGAGGTGGTTTGTGACGGGTGACCAGAAGGAAAAGAATTGACGGAGTTATGAGACGGGACCCATAGGGGGAGGTAGTGGAGTGTGATGTCACTAGGTGGCGACGGTATGTCAGAGGGGTGGTAAATGGTGAGTGGTTTTGGAGAGGAGAGGCTCTGATGCAATCAATGTATGCAATGTTATGGTGGGGACCGCCTGGAAAAATAACTTCATTCCGGACCCCCCCCACCTTTAAAGGAAGAATGGTTGGGGGGTCTGGAATCCTTTGTCAGCCGTTCATCTGCGCGTCGCTTGCTGGACTGTATATCTAAGCGCTCTTGTTAACCAAAATTTCAGACGCCCCTCCCCCCCTCCGTTAAAATCAGAATGGATGGGGGATCCAAAATTACATCTCAGTCATAGATCTGGGCACTGGCCTTTCAGCCGTGGATTCTTGCTCAAACTTTAATCTGTTAGCGTGAAGTCGCATAAGCAGTGGGAACTAAGTTTTAATGCTTTTTGTGGGTTTTTTCCCCTACTTTCTTTGTTGCTTGGCACCATGGGGTTGGATAAACACACTTTCAAACATCGGGACATGAACCTAACTCGACCATCATGCATGTTTTATTGAAACCAAATCAACTAACCTATGTTCTCGCCTACTCATCTACAACATTTAGCCCAGATTAAACTGTTGG
>ML798398.1:17152-39737 GCA_009831015.1 Picea engelmannii
CATAGAACAATTTTTTTTTGTAAAATATTTATATAAAACATATATAACCGATCAAGTTCGATTGGAGATAAAAACATATAAATGTAGAAGTAGTTTCTTTTTGTATTAAGAAAAAGTTTAAAAATAAATGTATCAGATGCTACTGCTTATACTCATTGAAGCATGAAAATTTAAATAATTTGTTTGATTTATTTCATGAATGTTGTTCGATTTTTGAATTGGGTTGGGTTGATTCACATAATCTAATAATCAAATTGTTTAATGAGGCATGGAATCGCTGTTTTGTAGCTATTCCCCTTGTTTTATAAAGGTTCCAAAAACCTTACTTTAGATAATAATAGACAATGGTTAGATGATATAAATGAGACTCTAAGAAAATTATTAGTCCCTAAAAAAGAATAATTTTTTTGGTATAGACTTTTCAACAATAACCACTTCATCATCACTATTGCTACCCTCCTACCCTTTCATTAAAGTAAATTAATAATTCAAAATAAATTAAAAAAAAATAAATTATTTATTATAATATAAAATTATTGTTGACAATTAAAAATATTCTAACTAAACAAAATCCATACTTATGATAGATTCTTGGTTAAGTGTAATTTCCCTTAAACTTATTTATGGGAGAGAGGGGATATGACTGTTTCACTCATAGAGGTCACCTTTTAAAATAAGTGAGGTAACCATGAAATTCAATTTTAATGGATATATATATATATATATATATANAAAGTAATGATTTAATGATGCATTGAATTATATGGAAGTATCAAGTATCTATCTATTACATGTTAGAATTTGGATTTGATATAATGGTCACAACTTTACCACTTTACAATGATTTTTTTGGGAGAGTACGTCAATTTAATTTAGTTGAAAAAACATTTTATTATTCAGAATGAAACCTAGGTGGAGGTTGTGATCATTTACCATTTTCACTGACCCAAATCACCTTTTATAACACATGAAAATCCATATGGAAAATAAAACCACAAAATTATGAAATAAAACAAAAATAAATGAAAAAAAAAACTTATTAACAATGTGTACAAGAGATCTACTGTATTGTGTACACTAGATCCATATCCTTATCAATGGGGACTTGTTGTAAGTATCATTATGGGCCTATTACAAAGCTTCAATGTAGGGCCCATGGTCTATTGGCATAAGCACATAAGAGAGAACTATTGTTTTCCCTAGTATGAGGTCACTAACAACTTAGAATCATTGTACCTACTTGTAGTTCCCTTCCCATGCTAACAAGACCCCATAGTAGGGTCTTATTGCAGACTTTGTTAATGGGATATTAGCATGTATAATATAGGTTCATGTTGGCATGCCTCATCACTTTTTTGAAGGATTGTTGTATGTCTTATTACAAGAATGGTAATAAGGGTGGCTTTTTTGCAAGCACTACGAGGAAAACATGCTTTAGAGAAAGCATTTTTCCTTGTTATGCTATTAGAATATTTTTATAGCGAAAGCGAGTAGGTGAAGGTTCCAAGTGGCAGTGGGTGGGAAAAGATTTTAATAAAAGTTTTCTCCATAATACACCTCAAAACATTAAAATACACTAATATGCTTTTATAACAAACACATTAATACTCTTATATATATAATTAAACTACAAAAGTTAATTCAAAAAATACAATTTTGTAAAACATAATATTAAAAAAAAATACACATAATACATACTAAACATATAAATAAATGCACTTGTTATCACTATACATAATCAATCACTAGTTCATAGTTCATTGGGATAAAAAGGACATTACATAAGGGTAAAATACAAAAACCTGAATTTATTAAAAAATAATCTATTAAAAAAAAAAAGCACATTGATGCACTTTTAAAATAAACACATGTACTCTTATACAAGCACATCCCATAAAATAATTCAACATTGGCATCTTACATTGAAAATTTGTAAAACAAAATAACTTATATAAACACATCCCATATCCCATAAAATAATTCAAACATTAACATATTACATTGAAAATTTGTAAAACAAGATATTAAAAAATACATAAGATGCATACTGATCATCTCAACGCATTGATGCTGATCATCTCAACGCATTGATGCTCACTAACCATAATCCGACATTTATACAAAAATTTAAAAAAATTATTTAATAAAACTAGCTAGTGATGATTAGTAAACCTATAGACATATTGAGGCATAACATATAAGGTGCATCAGTGTAGAATTAATTATTTTTTCAAAAATAATTAATCATGCATTGTATATATATAATTTAATTGAATAAGTGCATCAAGATACTAAGCACATTGTAATATGGTTAAAAAAATAATATCAAATCGATTTTTCATTTTAATTTTTTTTTCGATGCTTCACACACCTTCAAACACAAGTGTTCACAATCCCCATATGAACTTTTCATTTTCCTGTACTTTTAAATTGTTAAAATTCACGAGTAATATCCATCTCAGTTTTCATAACTACCTTAATTTAATTTTTTATTTTCAAGGAAACCATGCCCTAAGGTGGAGACAAGACCAGGTAATTTTGTTTGCTATAGCTTAATTATAGTTTTGATACTTTATATTTCTGATTTTGTTTGTAAATTTAAGTTTTTTCATATTTTAGAAAAAAATGTCATCGATGCAGTTTTGTGTTTATTCACTCAATGGTGTACTGGTGCATTTACAGGTCACATGGATGAAGGCGTTCCATGTCATTATAATTTCATTGATCATTTGAATATCAATGGCAAGAAAATTTATTGTGTTACCCAATATGGTTATGAATCACTGTGAGGTAAATAATGTTATGGATCATCGTTTGTAGTGTGCAATATCCACAAAGATATACTGCTAATCCAAAGAAGAGATGCATTGCAATAGCGGTTCATGTATGAATGACTCGGTGCATTAATTTACATAGTTATGAAATGTATATAGTACCAAGCCATTCATGCATACCCAAAATTGATTATCTCTCATTCCACTGGTAAGGTAGAATGCTAGTCAAGTATTTCTTGTATAAGAGTAATGAGAGGCTGAGGAAAGTACGAGAGGCACAGAGAAATATTAATAAGTAGAATATCCCTAAAGCAAGGGAAGGGAACATTGAAGAGAATTTAAGGTGGATATGTTGTAAAAGGAAAATATAGTGTTTTTTTGAATTGTGTATTGTGGCTTATCATGTTCCACTAATGTTTCAAGGTCTAATTATGTTCCACAACTTTTTGATGTCCAAATGTTTCATGTATATAATTTTTATTCATGGTTTCCTATCTTATCTTAATGAATTTTCTCACTTTTGTGTTTCTTTTTACCTCTAGTTATTTGTAAATTAGAGGAAGAGACACTATACGAGAAATATTATGCTATAAGCAACCACATGTATGTGCAACTTGCAACCTTATGACAAAGCCACTGATTACTAATTTACATGTTAATTTCTAAGATGTTATTTGTCGTTCCTTCTACTATAGTGTATAGAATAATGTTCAAAACATAGAAGAGTATACATTGTTGGTCCCTCCCTATTTATGACCTCGATTACAACTATGTCTATCAGGGAATACACTAGTATGAATGTTAGGATATGATTCACTACAAGTAGTATGTATGTATTTATGTTGGACAAGGCATCAATCCGTTTGCGAAAAAACTTAGTAACAAGTATATGACAATCATGTTTAAAAATACATGCTAGGAAATCCATAAAAAATATCATTCTTTGTTTTTCTTTGCAATGTTTCTTTGTTGAATAAGACATAAAAAAAACCATAAAATACTATAAATATAATACCAATATTTATATTAATATCGTCGTCTAGTAGTTTTTCATATTTACGAACAACTCTTCCATTTTACCCTTCATTCCTTGCAGTGGACCGTTGATACCTTCCATTTGACATTGATCAACTATTCGCTTATCCCAATCTATATGCCTATCCACCATTTTAGGCCTTTGTTGAAATTTATCTAGGCATTTTTTGTTCTTGGTGCTAAGAAAAACCGGTGATAAATTAAACTCTAATAAGAAATTTGTTTTTACAAGAAGGTTTTTAGAACACATGAATTTCAACAACTATCTTAACAATATCATAGTTAGTTTAGATGTATCAATTTCAAAATTATCAAATTGGAAGAGTGATTTGAGTATTTTTTTTATGAATTTTTTTTCTATAATTAAAAATAATTTGTATTTTTATTCATTTTATTTCTTTAAACATTTAATAAATTTAAAATTCAAAATTTAATTATATATATATAATTATTTTATCTTTTTAATTTTGATTTTATATTATAATTTATTCTAAAATGACTTGTAAAACATACTTTTGTAGAAAAATTAACAAAATTTAGGTGTATAACATGATTACTCACATGCATCTTTTGGAAGAGTCAAGCATACTGTAACAATACAGGGAGCTTTCCACTACCAAGTTTGTTGCTTCTTTCATCGAACTCTTCATCCCTTCTTTTAATTGAGGCCACTATTTAAGTTGTTTAACATATTGCACCAATGAATTCATGTCTTTCATTAGAGAGAGGAGCTTCTCTTTATTGGTGTAAACCTTTCCTGAATTTTTTCACTTTAAAATAGGTTTGCATCTCGAGAGATTTGATTCCTCTTAACTCTTGATAGATCTAGGGTTAAGATTGACCTAGGTTAATCAACAAATAACGTGGCAATATTTTCCATCAAGTAATTTTAGTTTCTATATTCCCAAATTGGTTTTTTATATTTATGCAACTTTTTGAAGTTTCCAATGCTTTGGGAATTTGGAAACCCAAAACTTTGGAAATTTCATTTTTTAAACTTATAACCAGTGTAAGTTTGTAAATTTTTATTTAGAAACTAAGTCATTTGAAAATTTTGCAATTTGAGCATTTCAAATATGTAACTTAGGTAGTAACGTATGTTTTTCATAGAAACATATGAAAAAAAAACCACATCCCATTTTTTAGAGTGTTATATTAAGTGAGTCTTAAATTTATATGATTACATTTTTATTTTAATCAATTGTATTTTCTAATTAACATTTAAAGAAAAAGAAAAAGAAAATTAAAAATTCAATATTCAAAATGGTTTCAATCTAGAAGTAGGAAATTTAAAATATATAAGAAAAAAAAAATTAAAAATTCAATATTCAAAATGGTTTGAATTTAAAAGTAGAAAATTTAAAATATATAAATGTTTTTGAAATTGAAAATATAAAAACATCGTCACTTGATTGAAAAGTCTAACAGTTACATATCGTTATTGTATTTTCAACATTTAAAACATGAAGATTCATTAATTCATTATGTCTTATATGAAAAGTCGTTGTTGTTGTTGCAATATGACTATTAGATGTACATAAACTTTTGTTGTAAATGTACATATTAATGTATATATATTTTTGTTGTGAATGTTGTATGCAACTAACATTTTGTGAGTCTATAACAAGATTTATTTTAACAGTATTTAAATCAAATGATAATAAACGATTTTTATTAATAATATTTATATTTATTATATTTTAACAATATTTTTTTTTAAGTTATCAACATATATTAAAATATGGAGAAAAAGACAAAGGCTGAGTTATATTTGATCAACTACTATTCCATCTTGTGAGAAGCCAAGTCAAGAAGCCATTTTGTTGAGAATTAGAATTACTAGCTCTATGTAGCCATTTTGTAAAGAAAATTAACACCCTTTTTGGGCTTCCTGAAATGTATGAACTTATAGTGATGTTATTAGCCTTAGTATCACCACATTGAGCATACCAAAAATTGTTTTTGGTTGCATAATTACAAAAAATATCCAAAAACCTACAGATGAAGGAGATATTAAGTATCATTAACAACAGGAGGGTCATTACCCTTAGAAATCTAGTGGATGTCGATGTCGGGGTATTCAAAGTGAATTCCATAGCTGGCATCCAAAATAGTATTCTTCTTTTCCAAATCTTGAATATGAAACTGAATGAACTTATTCTACAAGCGAATTTCATTGAAGGTAGCCTAAATGTCATTTATGGCTCTCCCTAACAGAGCCTTCATGTGCCAGTATAGCTCGACAATATGATAGTATTTAGTTTCCCTTGCTCTAGTTGAGGCCATATTAGGGATCCAACGAGGCATATCCACATCAAAGTTTGCTTCCTAGGTTATTTTCCTGGTGCATCAAACTTCAGTTTCCATAACCTCCATTACATCCTTTGTAGCAGGAGGAGTGTGAAGCTGGAAGGATTCAACAACCTTGATGGCCTCCTGATGTGCTCTCAGAATAGGAGCTTCATTGTTGGTTCGACACTTTCTTTTGTTGCCTTCTTCCCTATTCATCCTTGCGAACTTGACTGCTAGAAGACTTTGGCTTTGGCTTTAACATGAATCCTGCTAGGAAGGGAAAGAATTTGAAACCTTACCGTTCTTAAACCCGGGGCTTTGGATTTAACATGAATCCTTTGTTACAGAATGATATAATTCGGGAGGGAGAATAGGGGGGAAAGTGGGGCTTCCCCAATCTCGTGGGAATATGAGATGAGTACTATTCCCCTCACTGATGAATAAATGCGGGGGGTGATCTTCTAGCCATGGAAGTAGAGTGAGGCGACATCTCCCTTACAATGATGATCCTAGACCTATTCTGGAGATCGGTACGATGGGGGCTAGGATAAAAATATCCAACTCCAAAACTCGTGCCATTATCCTTTGAAATTAAATCCAGAATAGCCATGAATCTGACCTTTCTCTTCCTACGAAGGCCATGAGTTGGGTTCATAAAATCCGAGTTAATGTTGCTGGTGGTATGCATGTAGAGATGATGTCGGGTGAGCCTGCGCCATGTGTTCTTTCCTCATGTGGGGAACATGGGTTATGGTATGCACCCAGATTGGGGATTGCTATGAGCTTGAGCAATGTTACTAAAATATTCCATTGTTAATTATCATTCCACCATTTATCTTGATTTCCTGTTAGGTTTTCCACCCCTTTATTGGCAAGTTGATCCATGAGTTTGTTAGTCGAGAGTCTCACATTGAGAGGGATGATAACCTCAATACTGGGGAGAAGGGTTAGGATTTTTTCAAGACCTTCTTCCATGCACCACCCCGAGGAGATCTTATTAGCAATTTCCTTAGGCTATAGATGATGATGAGAGAATCTCCTTCAATAATGATTTTTCCTATATTTTATCTGATTGCAATGGTGAGGCCTTTGAGAAGGGATAAAAGTTATGCCTCATTATTTTTTTCTCTTCCCATACTTTCTTAATAAAACCAGATAATACTTCCTTTGTTGTCTCTGAAAATGCCTCCCAAACCTGCCAATCCTAGATTTCCTTTAGAGGCATCATCAAAGTTCATCTTTATAAATCCATATGGATGAGGCGACCAAACTAAAGGAGTAGAAGAGAAATAGGGAGGAGTCTTGCAGGGGATGAAAAGAGAGTTTTGAAAAGGACCCAAGATGTGTAAAATGATGGATTTTGAGGAGGAACATTGCCAATCTTGCTCTATCCATGACTATGTTAAAATAGTTTCTCTAATATTTTTTTCAACTTGAAACCGGATGCTGTCACTGTTGGATTTTTTCCCTTTGAATATTTTGTTATTGCGTTATTTCCAAATTCCCCAGACCAAGAATCATGGTAAGAACTTCCAGGATCTAGAGAGAACAAGATTGGAGAAATCCTAAGAGTTCCATTGCTGCAACGTAGAGGAGATACTGGTTCTATTACACTCTATTTTTCTGAAAGTTTTTGCACATTTGTCCCAAAGGTGTGAGGTGAATCGACATTGGTTGAGAATGTGCTCCAATGTTTCTCCCTCTTCCTGGTAGAGGGAGCAGATGGTTGGGCCTATGAAGTCTTTTTTTTGGAGGTTTTCCCAAGTTGGAATTTTTGTTTTGGTTAGAAGCCAAAGAAAGGTTGATACTTTTGGCCATAGATTTTTCTATCAGATTTGCTACCAAGAGGGGTTCAGGGGATGTATTTTCTAAGAGATGATTAAATTGTAGGCCTGTTTGGGAGTGAAGTTTCCTTTGGAAGAACGTCCCCATCACAATTTTTTCGGTCCATCATTATGGGATATTTTTTGATGTTGTATCTCTGTCCAAAATTCTTCCCACTGATTTTGGAGGTGTTGTTGGTCTTCTAGGCCTATACAGAGCCAATGTCTCCATGTTTATTTAGGATGATTCTCCTTCCAATATTGACATATCCATATTTTTCCTTGCGATGTTAGATAATCCTTGAGAGAGTTAAGGTGCTCTTTGTTACCTTGGGATGGGGATTGTTGCCATGCATCTTCCCAAAACATTGTGTTTTTTTCCATTGCAAATTTCCCAGAAGCAATGTTGTTAAACGATATTTTTGTTTAGCCAAGTTTTGTTCTAAATACTCAAGCCTTTTATGTCACCATTTAATCTTATGAGGTTTTGATGTTCTGTGAGGGGATAGTATTTATTTTTCCATATCTTTCCCCGAACACTCTCTTTGTTTTGAAGCCATCTCCACTAGGTTTTATCCCCAAGGATTGTGCTTAAAGTTTTAGGATCATGAAATCCTAATCCCCCTGATAACTTTGGTTGGAAAACCTTCTCCCAGCTTACAAGAGCCCATTTTCTTTTTTCACCCCCTAGTGGAAATGCCTTTGAATATTTCTGACCACTCTGATGATTGATTTTGGGGCTACCATAGTGGAGAATAGATAAAGGGGCATGGCTCGAAGGAGATTTTTTAAGAGGATTAAGCGACTAGGTAGGTTTAGAGAGTGAAAGGTGTTGGAATATGGTTTAATACTGAGAGGGGGGGTGAATCAGTATTAATAAATTTTCAAAATATTTGAATAATTATATATTAACTTTATTGATCAACAAGAAACTTTAGTAAATAACATCAATAAGTATAAACTTAAATTACAAATTACAAGTTTTATATGAAGATTGATTTAGAGCACCAACTCTAGGAGACAACAATACCCCTGTTCAGGGCACCAACTCTAGGAAGCACCAACTCCTTTTCTTTAGAGAAACAACCCTAGGAAGCATCAACTCCCTGGTTTTAGGGCTCCAACCCTAGGAAGCACCAAATCCCTGGTTTTAGGGCACCAACTCTTTGTTTTTACACTTTAATTAGCAAAGGATACTAATCCTTCCTTGTTACTCCCTTCCACCATCACTTCATAAGTATCTTCATATTTCTTCCTTCGACTCTGCACATGCTTTTTATCTTTATATGTAGACCACAAAGACACTTTCTTTCCACCACAATTTCTGTTTTATATAGTATTTCAATAGGTATAATATTGAACCAATGTGTTTTTTGACAATGAACCATTGCACCTCTTCATTTAATTTTAATAATAGTGTTGTCATTTAATGTTTGATTTAACTTAAAAGACTTCAATTTCTTTGTAAGTTAGTTATCCTTTCATGTGCAAACAATCCTGTAGCAACAATGAAATGGTTTGGTGTCAGTCTTGTCGAATTACTCTACAGACCCTTTAAACTGTCACATAATTTGAATTATGCAAAGGCACTTTCTTCAACACACTTTTCCAAATGACTGTGGGCTCAAAACCATAGGCTTATACACTTAAGCGCTAATACTAGTTCCTTGCCCTTATTCTTCTACATAGAACCTCAATCAAAAATGTCTACATGCTTATTTACTTCTAGGCCCTTTGCACACCTTATCAACTCCATTTACCTTTTACCAAAAAATGGTTGGGATTGCACCCATGAGATGATCCAATGGCCTACCTTACTCCTGAGAAGATCTTGATCCAATGGATCTGACATAATCGTCGAGTGAGATGGACTGTCCTTATTTTATCTAGGCACTTTAGACAGATCGATGGTTTGGATATAATCAATCGTTGAGTGGACGGTTCTTATTCATTTTAACCATGGAATTTTACTTAGAATTATTTATGTGACCGGTTCATGAAATCTTAGACTTGCGGTCTCACATGTTTTCTCGGGTGTCATCAAAATGCACACCCAAATTTTTTAGCCTCCAAGATGAACCATACTTAGAACTCTCGGAAAGAGATCCTATCCTACAAAGGCTAGGATCTCTTTCTTGGGTTCGCGAACTCTCAGACTTGCAGACTCACATGTCTTCTAGGATGTCATCAAAATGCACACCCAACTTTCGTTACCTCCATAATGAACCATACTTAGAAAATTTTTAAGTTTATTTTTCTTGGGCTCGTGGACTCTCAGACTCACGGACTCATATCTCTTCTAGGATGCCATCAAAATTCATGCCCAACTTTTGTTACCTTCAAAATGAAGCATACTTAGAAATATTTTAGTGATATCGATAGAATATGATACTTATCCATTTTTGTTTGGTTTCTCAGCGAACTCACGGAAAGAGATCCTAGCCTTCTGATCATGATTTGATTTTGATCCAATGATCAACATCGTTTCTTCATTCTTTACCGTCCGATCATTCTCTTATTTTGATCCAACGATCAACATTGCTCTTCATTCTTTACCATCCGATCGTGCTCTTTATTTTGATCCAACGATCTACATTGTTCTTCATTCTTTACTGTCGATTCTTGCAACTGGTATAGCTGGATACTTTTCTAGATGATAAATCCATTTAACCCTTGTTGACATCAATGAAAACATATCACCATGTACAAATTTCTCCCCCTTTGGCATTGATAGAAACAAATTAAAAACTCTTATTTTAACTGAGTTTTACTGTGTATTCTCCCCCTTTGACAACAATGAAAAAAGGGGCATTTTTTCGCTCTCCCTGAGGTGATTCTCCCCCTGTGCATGTGCTCCCTTTTTAATTTTGTATTTTTTAATGAGGTATGGGAATTACTCCCAATTTTTGTCTAAGATTTTCAAAGGTACCTCTTGGTAGAGGTTTCGTGAATATGTCTGCAATTTTCTCTTTAGTATCAATATATTCCACTTTGATTACCTTTTGAGAAATTTGATCTCTCAGAAAATGGTATTTAATTGGGATATCCTTGGTTTTAGAATGCATAACATGATTCTTAGAGATATTTATGGCATTGGTGTTGTCATAGTTAATAGTGATCGGATGATTATATTTCACTTGTACATCTTCTAGGGTCTGTTTCATCCAGATTACTTGTGTGCAACAAGATACAACAACAATGTTCTATGATTCTACTGTAGAGAGTGATATAGATGTCTTCTTTTTACTTAACCATGATACGAGACATTTTCCTAAGTAGAATGCTCCTCCCCTATTACTTTTCTTGTCATCTATACTACCAGCCCAATCTACATCAATATATGCAGTTAATGTAAAATCTTCTTTTTTGGAAACCATAAAACAAACTCCAGTGTTCCTTTAAGTTATCTGGATATCATTTTTACTTCCTTCATGCGAGTTTCTTTAGATGCATATTGAAATCTACCTACTACGCCTATAACCTGCAAGATAATTGCTCTTGTTGTTGTTGCATATAATAGGCTACCAACCATTGATCTGTACATGGTTTGGTTTACTCTTGGTGAACCATCATCTAGAATTAGTTTGCATCCTGTGACCATGGGAGTGCACATGAGTTTACTGTCTTCCATTTGGAATTTCTTTAACATTTATTTGATATATTTAGTTTGGGAAATGGATATTCCTTTAACTCTTTGAGTGACTTGTAAGAATAGGAAGAAAGTCAGTTCTCCTTGTTGGAATATTGGTTGTTGTCATTGATGTCAACCCTAGTCATTGGTTGAAGTCATTGATGTCAACCCTAGCCATTGGATTTTGGACCCCACAGTTGATCGAAGTAGATAGACATGAAGGAAATTACACATGCAGATACAACACCCATGGATGGATAGTATAAGTCATGCCACTTCCGGTGGTATTTGGTACGTCACGTGGACCCTCATGATTGTCAAAAAATGAATTTTTGAAGATGACAATGTGAATTGAAGAAGAAACTACTCGTCGGCCCTAATTTTAAAAGGAAGTGAATTAAAGGGTATAAATACATCTAATTATACATTCATTTTTCAACACACACAAGTTTATTAATGAATAAGGAGATACAAGTTGAATTTATGAGGAAATCTGAAGTAAAGAAGGCTGGATTTCAAGGGAGGATGAATTCTTCTGGTGATGTGTTCTAAGTATTTCCAACAATTGGTATCAGAGTAGGATGCCTTAAGAACATTTTAACCACTGGAAGGAAAATCTTGAGTAGAGATGGATGACCATGAGCACATTCCAATTGGGATTCAACGATTTGATGGAAGCAATTATGCATACTGGAGTGATAGAGTGAAAACTTACCTAACAACTTTGGGAGTAGAAATTTGGTACTCAGTTGTAAATGGTTATGTAATCCCAAAGAATGCTCCCACCGATCCAAATAAGAAGAAGCTTATGAGTTGTAATTCAAAATCCAAACATGTTATTCTAAGAGAATTGGCACCAACAATTGCTAGCAAAGTGATGGGATGCAACACTTCTAAAGAGGTATGGGACAAACTCAATAGTATCTAAGAAGGTGATCCAAAAGTTAAGTAGGTCAAGCTTCAACGACATAGAGCAAAATTTGAAAATTTGAAGATGGATGAAAAGGAAGATATTGCAACCTATTTTCTTAGAGTTGATGAAGTTGTTAATTATTTCATAGGATTAGGTGAAGATATCAATGAATACTCGGTTGTACAAAAAGTGTTGAGATCACTTCTCTTGAAGTATGATGCTAAGGTCTCTACCATTGAAGAAACCAGGGACTTGACCAAAATGACCATGGATGAATTACATGGGTCTCTTATAGCATATGAAATGAGAACAGGTACATACAGTGACCAACCAAACAATAGAGCAACCTTTAAATCCATAAAGAAGACAAACGACAAGGATAACGACCTTGATGGAGAAATAAAAACATTCGTAAGAAGGCTCCAGAAGGGAACTAGAAGATACAAAGGTAAGTCTCCTCTCAAATGCTTTAATTGTGGTATAATAAGACATATTGTTGAAAAATGATACTATAAAAAGAGAAGTCTCAACAATAAAAAGAGCTTCTACTCCAAGGATGATGACATCTCCTAAGATGAGAATGATGAAGAAGATAATGATGGAGGATAAGTCCTCTTCATAACCCAAGAAACCCAGGATGATGATCACAAGAGTTCTAAAGAAGAATAAATCATTTCTGAAGAAGATTCAAATGAAGAAACCAACCTTGATTCCTTTTGGGGATACAAAGAAAATGTAGAGAGTGAACAAGAAGATGAGAATCTTGAAAAGTTGAAGCATGTTTAAACTGAAAATAGAAATATTAGAAACACAAACATAATACTAAAAGGTAAATTGATTAGTTGTGAAGAAGAGAATTACAAGCTTGAAAAGAACATTGATAGCTTGAAGGAACAATTAGAAGATTATGAGAAATTGAAAGAAAAATTGGATCACACAAAAGGGGAGCAATCCCACCCTTTTCCATTGATGTCAAAGGGGGAGAGAATTTGGGATCATGATGATAGGGGGAGCATGAGTTTTTCCATCAATGACAAAGGGGGAGATTGTTGGAATATTGGTTGTTGTCATTGATGTCAACCTTACTCATTGGTTGAAGTCATTGATGTCAACCCTAGCCATTGGATTTTGGACCCCATAGTCGATCGAAGTAGATAAACATGAAGGAAATTACACATGTAGATACAACACCCATGGATGGATAGTATAAGTCATGCTACTTCCGGTGGTATGTGGGACGTCACATGGATCCTCAAGATTGAGGAGAAGTGAATTTTTGAAGATGACAATGTGAATTGAAGCATAAACTACATGTCGTCCCTAATGTTAAAAGGAAGCGACTTAAAGGGTATAAATACATTGAACTATATATTCATTTTTCAACACACACAAGTTTATTAATGAACAAGGAGATATAAGTCGAATTTCTGAGGAAATCTGAAGTAAAGATGGCCGATTTTCAAGGGAGGATGAAGTCTTTTGGTGATGTGTTCTAAGTATTTCCAACACTCCTAGCATAGACATTTCAAACTCTTTCTGCATTTATGTAGCAAAATTTTTTCTTAGTATAGTAAAATTACTTCCAAATATGATATCATCTATATATACCACGACAACTATCATATCTTGATCCCTAATTTTTATATATAGGTTGTTGTCAGTAGTTCCTCTCTTATATCCTTGTTTTTGTAGATACTAATCAAGTCTTCAGAACCATGCTCTAGGGGCTTGTTTAAGATCATGCAAATACTTCTTTAGTTTTCACACATAGTCTTGATTTTCTGTTATTATGAATCCTTCTGGTTTCTCTATATATACTTCTTCTTCTAATGTTCCATTCAGAAATGTCAACTTGACATCCATTTGATAAATTTTGAAGTTTCTGAAGCATGCAAATGCTAGAAACATTATGACGGCCTCTAGTCTTGCTACTGGTGAAAAAGTCTCTTCAAAGTCAATACCTTCCACTTGGGCATATCCTTTGCATACTAATATAGCTTTGTTCTTTATGATCTGTCCATTCTCATTGAGTTTGTTTTTGAATATCCACTTGGTTCTTACCACATTCTTGTTCTTTGGTCTAGGGACAAGTTCCCATGTATGATTTTTCTCAATTTGATCAAGTTCCTTGTTCATTTCTTTTATCCAATCTTCACTCTTGTTGGCTTCTGCAAAAGTTTTGGGTTCTATTACTAAAATAATTTCCTGTTCAGAATAAAATATAAGTTTCCATCTTGTTTCTACTCCTGCTTCTTTATCCCCTATAATTTGATTTTCAAGGTGATTCTATTGAACTCTTTTTGATGGTGCTTTTGGTAAGGGTGTTTCTTCCTCATCCTTCTCTTCATCAGTTTGTGGTTCATTCTCTTGTAGTTCTTCAATATCTTATTCATCTTGTGATTCACCATCTTCTTCATCATTGCTAGTTCTTCTCCATTCATCATTTTTTTATTCATCTTGAGATTTATTTTTTCTCAAATTTAGATCATCTATTTTTACATTTGCACTTTCCACTATTTTGTGAAATCTTAGATTATAGCACTTGTAAGCCTTTTTGTTAGGTGAATATCCCAGAAATATACCTTCATATGATCTAGATTCAAATTTCCCTAGATTATCTTCATCCCTCTTGATGTAACACTTACTTCCAAAGAATTTGAAATGTTTCACAGATGTTGGTCTTCCACACCCTAATTCATAATGTGTTTTCTCATGGTTAGCTCCCAGTTGTGCTTGGTTAAGTATGTGGACTACTGTATATATTGCATCTCTCCAAAAAAATTCAGGGAGCTTGGCTTCATTCAACATAGTTCTTGCAACCTCTTGAATAGTTTTGTTTTTCCTCTCAACAACTACAATCTGTTGAGGAGTTATTGGAGCTGAGAATTGCCTCTTGATTCCATGATCTTCAAAAAATTTATTGAATTATTTAGAGGTAAATTCCCCTCCATTTTCTTATATTAAACATTTGATTTTGAGATATGTTTCATTCTCTACATAAGTCTTGACTGCTTTAAACTTTTCAAATGCCTCAGATTTTTCTTTGATAAAATATACTCAGGTCATCCTCGTGTAGTCATTAATGATCAACATGAAATAGTGTTCCCCTTGTATGATTTTAGTCCTAGAGGGCCCACAGAGGTCATTGTGAACAATATCCAAGGGTTTTGATGTAGAATGCTCTTTTGTCTTGAATCTCACTCTTGTCTGCTTCCCTAATTGACAGTGTTTGCAAACATGGTCTGAAGGCTTGATGACTTTTAACATGTCTTTTACAAGTCCCTTTTTACTATATTTGATCAGGTTACCAAAGCTCAAGTGTCCCATCCTCCTGTGCCATAGCCAACTTTCATCTGTTTGACTCATATGGCATGCTTCTCCCTCCTCAATATTTAAGATATAAACATTGCTTGAGGTTCTTAGTGCAATAACAATTAATTTTCATGATCCTTATTTTCTTATTTCACATTTTTGGGAGTAAAAAATGAGTATATGTCCCTGATCATAGGTTTTGCTTACACTAAGTAGATTAGGTTTTAAATTTTCTACTAGCAACAAGTTTTCTTATTTATTCTTTTTGTTTCCCAAATAAACTGTGCCTTTTCCTAGTATTTTTGTAGATACATTATTTCCAAAAGTGACTTTACCTTTATCCTTCTTTGTCAAAGTGATAAATTTTCCTTCATCTCCTCTCATATTTTTTGAGCATCCACTATCCATATACCACTTGAACTTTTTGTTCTTTGCATATAGGGCCACTTTACATTCTGTTACTTTTTCTTCTATATGCTTTTCTTTCCATATCTTCTTATCATGTTTGCTAGAGTTGCTTGTCTTCAATGATTGCATTGGTAATCTACATTCATTGGATTTATGGACATAGTTGTTGCACTTGTGGCATTCAACATTGTACTTTTTTAAAGGAGAGAAGGAATTATAATTTCCTTTCTCTACATCATTCTTGTTGTTCTTATATCTTTGGACATTTCTTGGTTTGTAGTTTCTATAGGCTTTACAATGTATTAATTTGTGTCCAAAGTTGTTGCACGAATAAAAATATCCAAGAAATATATGTTGATATATATTAGGATGAGTTCTTCTGATCATCGTTTTTCCCTCTAGAGGAGGTGCTTGCTTATTAAAACCAATCTTTAATGGTGCCATTTTGATCTTGTTGTCTTCCCTTTTTAAGGAACTTCTAAGAGAATCTTCATATTTGATTGATTGTTTATTAGTTTTCTATGAAGTAGAGGCTGAATTTTGATCATATCCCAATCATGTTTTATCATTTGGTGATATTTGGCTATTGAGAATATCATTCAAAATATTTGAACTGTTCTCAAATTTTGACTGATTCTTTTCTTTTTCAATTTCTCTTTTTAGTAGGACAATTTCAGCTTCTATATTTTCATAGTATTTTTCCATATCATTTAGTTGTTTCATAATGACTTCTTCAATTCTTTTGGCTTCCTAGAGTTGAGTCTTTAAATCATTGCTGAATTTCCCTATTTCTTTGATGGTATTTGACACTTCTCTTTCTCTTGACTTTTGTGCTTCTTCATATTCTGACAGTTGCTCTCTTAATGCTTTATTCTTCCTTTTATACTTTATGAGTTCATCCAAGGCATTGATCAACTCTGCTTCAAGATCTGCTTCTCCTTCAACCTCAGAGTTTTATTCTTCAATCTCAAAGTTATTTTTAGTGTCATTATTTTAGGTTTCTATACCCATAAATAGGTGCTCCGATTTCTCTTCTTCTTCACTTTCTTCAGATGAGCTACTGTTCTCTTCATGTAAAAGGTCTTATTCTTATAAGCCTTCCTTTTGTCTTTGGTTTGGCTCTTCTTATGTTATTTAAAATTTCTTTCATTATTACTTTCTTCTTGTTTTGGATAGGTACATTTGGAAGAAAAATGTCCAATCTTTCCAGAGTTAAAGAATATTAGAGGAAGCTTTCCCTTGTATCTACCAGTTCCTTTCTTGAGCTTCTTCACGAAGTTAGCTATTTCTTCATCGGATATCTTAGACTGATCTTCATTAGACACTTGTTCCTATTTCTTCTTTGCTTTATATGCTTTCAAGGAAGTTTCTCCTTTTGCTGGTATTTCTTGCCCTGTTCACATCTCATATGCTATGAGGATCCCATGTAGTTAATCTATTATGAGATTATCAAGGTTTGGTTTGTCTTCAAGAGTAGAAATATTGGCATCATATCTCATGGGTAATGATCTCAAGATTTTTTGGAAAATGGGTTGATCTTTGAGTTCTTATCCTAGTGCTCTGATCGATTTGATCACTTCATCTACTCTTTAAAGATATTAGGCTATGTTCTCTTCTTCTTTCATTTTCAGGTTTTCAAATTGTGTTCTGTAGGTTTGTAGTTTGGCCTTTTTGACTTTGTTATCTCCTTCATATATGACCTTTAGTTTGTCCCATATTTCTTTTTCTAACTTACAATGCATTACTTTCACAAATATGGGATTGGCTAATCCTCCTAGAATGACAATGGCTTATCTTGCATTGTCATTACAAAGCTTCTTTTTTCTTGTTTATGTGGGAGTAGTAGCAGGTGCAATGTACCCATATTCTAGAGATTTCTAGATATCATAACCCAGGGACATTATATAACCTTTTATCCTCACACTCTAAAGTTCATAATCATTCCCTTTGAACAAAGGTGCTCTGGTGGAATACATTCCTTCTTGTTGATCCATAGGATTATGCAGAATCTACCTTCCGGTTATTAGACTGTGTTGAAGGCACCTGCTCCAATACCAATTGTTGAAATATGGTTTAATATTGAGAGGGGGGGTGGGTGAATCAGTATTAATAACTTTTAAAAATCTTTAAATAATTATATATTAACTTTATTGATCATCAAGAAAATTTAGTAAATAACATCAATAAGTATAAACTTAAATTACAAATTACAATTTTTATATGAAGATTGATTTAGAGCACCAAATCCAGGAGACAAAAATCCCCTTGTTTAGGGAACCAACCCTATGAATCACCAACTCCCTTTCTTTAGGGAGCCAACCCTAGGAAGCACCAACTCCCTAGTTTTAGGGTTCCAACCCTAGGAAGAACCAACTCCCTGGTTTTAGGGCACCAACCCTGAGAAGCACCAACTCCCTATTTTTACGCTTTAATTAGCAAAATATACTAATCATTCCTTTCTCCTCCCTTCCACCCTCACTTCATAAGTATCTTTTTCTTTCTTCCTTGGACTCTACACATGTTTTTTATCTTCAGATGTATACCACATAGACACTTTATTTCCACCACAATTTCTGGTTTATATAGTATTTCAATAGGTATAAGATTGAACCAATGTGTATTTTGACAATGAACCATTGCACCTCTTTATTTAATTTTGATAATAATGTTGTCATTTAATAGTTTAATTTAACTTAAAATACTTCAATTCCTTTGTAAGTTATTTATCCTTTCATGTTTAAACAATCCCATAGCAACAATGAAATGGTTTGGTGTCAATCTTGTCGAATCACCCTATAGACCCTTTAAACTGTTACATAAATTGAATTCTACAAAGGCGCTTTCTTCAACCCACTTTTCCAAATGATCACGGGCTCAAAACCATGGGATTGCTTCTCCTAACGCCTTTCCCGTATTCTTCTACACATAACCTCAATCAAACAATTCCATGGGCTTATTTACTTCTAGGCCCTTTGCGCTCCTTATCAACTCCCTTTACCTTTTACCAATGAACGATTGAGATTACACCCATGAGATGATCCAATGGCCTACCTTACTCCTGAGAATATATTGATCCAATGGCTCTGACTTATTCTCCCAGTGAGATGGATGGTCCTTATTTTATCTAGGCACTTTAGACAGATCGATGGTTCAAATATAATCAATCATTGAGTGGACAGTTCTTATTCATTTTAAACATGGAATTTTACTTAGAATTATTTATATGATGGGTTCACAAACTCTCGGACTTGCAGACTCACATGTCTTCTCGGGTGTCATCAAAATACACTCCCAACTTCTGTTGCCTCTAAGATGAACCTGTACTTAGAAAAACATTTAAGTGATTTTTCTCGGGTTTGCGGACTCTCGAAATTGTGGACTCACAGGTCTTCTAGGATGTCATGAAAATGAACACCCAACTTCCGTTACCTCAATAATGAACCATACTTAGAAAAATTAAGTTTATTTTTCTCAGGCTCACAGACTCTCGAACTTGCGAAATCTCAGACTTGCGGACTCTCAGACTCACAAAATCATATCTCTTATAGGATGTCATCAAAATGAACGCCCAATTTCTGTTACCTCCATAATGAATCATACTTAGACATTTTTAAGTGATATTAATAGAATATGATACTTCGACATCTTTTTTTGGTTGCTCAACGAATTCGTGGAAAGAGATCCTAACAGTATGATCATGATTTCATTTTGATCCAATGATCAACATCATTTCTTAGTTCTTTACCATTTGATCATGCTCTTATTTTGATCCAACGATCAACATCATTCTTCGTTCTTTACTGTCCGATCATGATCTTTACTTTTATCCAATGATGTACATTGTTGTTTGTTCTTTACTATCGATTCCTACAACTGGTATAGCTGGATACTTGTATGGATGATAAATTCATTTAACCTTGTTGACATCAATGACACCATAACACCATGTCCAACAAAAGGTCCAGTTAGATAACTTCTTTTCCATTTTGACTAAATGATATTCCCAATTGGAATTTCGTAGAGCATTAGCAGTTAAGGGGGCTTCAAGATATTTGGAGGTCAGGTTGCTTCTATGAAATCCTAGAATCCTGGAAAATTTGTTTTTGGATGGGAATGTGAGTATTGAAGAAATAAATTTGGGATTTTCTGTAATTTATGTCGGTACCTGAATCTTGTGTGAATTCCTCTATAACTTGTTTGATTTTCTATTCTTATTTGACTATCGGGATTCCCATAAGCATGGTATCATCAACAAATTGTTGGTGATAGAATGGGGTGCCTTCTCCATGAAAGTGGATCCTCAATATCTTGTATTGAGTGAAAATAGATTTAAGGTCTCTTCCCAGGCCTTCTGCCATCATAACAAAGAGGAAAGGTGAAAGAGAATATCCCTGCTTGATGCCCCGAGTAGGCAAGAAGGTAGAAGAAGGGGAACCATTGTTAAGAATATAAAAGAAAGAAGTGGACACGAGGGAATGAATCCAAGAAACCTAGGTGGAATAAAAACTAAAATCCAAGAGAGTGCGTTGAATATATTGCCAACTTAATTTATCAAAATCCTTTGATCAGTCCAATTTGATTAGAATTCCTATAGATTTGGAAGTTTTCAAGGAATGTATCATTTCATGGGCTAATATGATACCATCCAATATTTTGTTTCCCTCAACATAGCTAGATTGTTCCAAGGAAATAAGGTGCAAAAGGATTGGCTTAAGTCTTTGGTTGGGGCAATAGGAGGACCATAAACATTAGTGACAAAACCATAGGAGGTAGTGCCAGTAATGTTGAAGTAGGATGACACGGTTTTGGAAGTAGAAAAAAAATAATTTAAGAAAATTTCAGCTAGGTTTCAAAGGATGACCAGGCCTCCTGTAACACCTTGGGCATCCATCGCTATGAATTAAGAGTGATTCCAAAGTTTAGAAGCAAGCATGTTGAGAAGATCACTGGGGAATTTGGTTCCTTGGATGGGGATAATGGTAGGCCGCTCTTTGAGAATAATATTTTTTATCATTCTGTGTTTGGATTTTCCATTGAGACCTATAATATTCCAAGAGAGGATTTTCATGGGGAACATTGGGGGTTGTGAGGGAACAAGTCGGTCATTGGCGTGGTTCTACCTAAGTTTACTAGCATTTCTCCTGATTCTTGGAGAAGTTGTTTGTTCAATTTTCTCCCTTTCTTATTTTCTTCTTTGGTTTGCTTACTCACATCTTTTGAGCTGTGATATTTAATCCCAAAAGTTGAAGAGGATGAGGATGTCTTACCTTTGGCTTGAGTTGAGTGTCTTTCTTTGCTTCAAACTAGGGATTCTTTTACCAGTTGGATCTATTGTTCTGAGATTGTATTTGGGTTCTGCTTATGCCACGTCATCTCCATTGATTTTAGATCTAGCTTTGAAAGCTCTGATTCTTTCCAATATTTTGTTTCCCCTTTGTATTCCTCATTATTTAACATTTCTGTGTTAGGATCTTTCGCTTCCTTTTCTGTGTGCTCCATTATTTTTCTGCATTTCACTTGTTCTTCTTATTTTGTTTTTGTGCTCTATGGTTTTTCCTGAGAGGTAGGATCTTCCTCTATTGGAATGTTTTCTAAAGGGGGTTCTTCTTGATAGGATTGAAGAGTTTAAAATTGATTATTGGTAGTGGTGTTGGCTTGGTCGTTCTGGTTTTTGGATTTTTTGGTGTTGCGTATCCTTGTACTTAATGTTTCAAATCCTTATGCATCCTTAGTTGGGGTGGCCTATGTATTGGCTTGTTGCTTGTTGAGCAGACATTCTATGAAAAAATGCCCATGGTCATTGAATTTACAAAATTTGAACAATATGTTATCGTAATCAAGGGGTTGCATCCATTATTTGTCTTGATATAAGAGACACATAGAATCGGGAAGAGCTTGAGATACATTTATATACACACATACTCTAGCATAGCAGGTATATTTACCTTTCTTTGTAAGGGTTGATGAGTTCATTGACAAAGTGGCATTGGGATGGAAGTTCGTGGCTAGGTATTTATTGGTGAAACATACTAGTATAAATCAATGAGTTTACTACTGACATCATCAACATGCCATCATGAATGTAGGGAAGTACCCATAAGTTTCCTCAAGGATTATTTACTTGAAAAATACAAATTTGACAAAAAATAAATTAATTACATATGAGGGCCATATTCATCGTGTTCACCTGTAAAAGAAATCCATCCACACCCTTATGCATGTTATGCATGTAATCCTTGGAAACATCACAATCCCCTTCTTTTCCAACACACATAATCTACAAATTTAAAAACTCAATATGATATAAATTTCACACACACACACACACACACACACACACACACACACACACACACACACACACACACACACACACACACACACACACACACACACA
>ML798398.1:52506-87519 GCA_009831015.1 Picea engelmannii
GCAAACGAGTACAAAAGAATCATCCTTCAGATCAGATTATTGGAAACAAAGATGCAGGAGTTGAGACTAAAAGAAAAATCCATTCACCAGAACAAACACACCTAGCACTCTTATCTACAATTGAACCAAACTGTTTTGAAGAATCCAACAAGGATGAATTTTGGAATAAGACCATGGATGAAGAATTGGATCAAATAGAGAAAAATGACACTTGGGAATTTGTTCCAAGACCAAAGAATAAGAATGGGATCGACACAAAATGGGTTTTCAGGAATAAATTGAATGAAGATAGACAAGTTACAAGGAACAAAGCTAGATTGGTATGTAAAGGATATGCACAGATTGAAGGAATCGACTCTGAAGAGACATTTTTCCCAGTTGCCAGAATGGAAGCAACCCGTTTACTTTTAGCTGATGCATGCTCCAAAAATGTTAAAGTATATCAGATGGACGTAAAATCAGCTTTTCTGAATGGGGAACTTGAAGAAGAAGTCTACATTGAACAACCATAAGGATTTCAGTTGTCAGAGAACACAGACTATGTATGTAAATTAAAGAAGGCCTTGTATGGTATAAAACAGGCTCTTAGAGCATGGTACTCCAGACTAGATAAGTATCTGCAGCAGGCAGGGTTTAGAAAAGGAAGTGCAGACAACAACCTCTACATCAAGGTAAGTCAAGGTAATATTTTATTAATTGAAGTTTATGTTGATGATATTATTTTTGGTAGTGATGATGACATGTTAAGCCAGAAATTTGCAAAAGACATGCAAAATGAATTTGAAATGTCGTTACTTGGAGAACTATCCTTCTTTTTAGGACTTCAGATACGTCAAAGCAACCAAGGAATTTTTATTTCTTAAACCAAGTATATCAAAGAAATGCTAAATAGGTTCGGAATGGAAGATTGCAAACCAGTTATCACTCCCATGCAAACCAGTTGTAAGTTGAGCAAAGATGATGATTCAAAGTCTACATATCAGAGGCAATGCAAGTCAATGATTGGCAGCCTACTATATGTGACAATATCCAGATCAGATGTAATGCAAGTAGTTGGACAGGTGGTACGATTTCAAGTAGAACCAAAGGAATCACATGTATTAGTAGTAAAGAGGATTTTCAGATATCTCAAAGGAACAAAGGAGTTTGGATTATGGTATCCAAAAGGAAAAGATCTATCGCTTATTGCCTACACAGATGCAGATTGGGCAGGTTGTATTGATGACCAACGAAGCACCAGTGGAGCAACGTTCTACTTAGGTGAGTGTTTGGTATCATGGCTAAGCAAGAAATAATAATCAATATCTCTATCTACAACCGAGGCAGAGTATATTGCAACAACATCATGTTGTACACAGGTTCTTTGGATGAAACAAACTTTGACAGATATATAGGTTAAGTATGATGAGCCCATTCCAATATATTGTGATAATACAAGTGTCATCAGTATCTCAAAAAACCCAGTGATGCACTCCAAGATGAAGCACATTCCAATTAAGTATCACTTTCTACGGGAACAGGTTGCAGAAAAGAACATTAGAGTTGAGTATGTGGGCACAAAAGAACAAGTGGTAGACATCTTTACAAAACCACTTCCAAGGGAAGCCTTTGAATATCTTCGCCAAAGACTTGGAGTTATTTCTACTTCAAAATGAATGCTTTTTGAATTATTATCTTATATGTCTTGGATGTACATGAGGAAGCACCATAATAGGATAGTTCAGTCAAGGGGAGTAGCCCCAGATGGAAAGATACCTTTTCCATTGATGACAAAGGGGGAGAGATTTATCATATGAAGAGGACAGAGGCATGGTTCCAGAGGGATCAAATTTATCAGATGCAGAGGACAAAGACAAATTTATCATATACAGAGGACAGAGGCATGGTTCCACGGGGATCGTGAGTGATATGATTTCAGTATTGCATCATAGTGTTGCCATCAATGCCAAAGGGGGAGATTGTTGATTAAGGTTGGTTGTCATTGATGTCAACCCTTGAAGAAATCCCCACAACACAAAGGTTTGGGTAATGGACCCAAGATTTTTTGATGTAAAGATGAATCATTATTGTCTTGTCATGATTGATAAGAAGTAAAGATGGATGAACTCCAAAGTGGTCCCCTTATGGTGAAAGCCCTCATGGGAAGACACTTTGCGGAGTAAGAGAACCCATTCTTAATTTTGGAATAATGAGATGAAGGACAATGAATTTGTCAGGTAAATATCCTATATGGATAGTGCTTTTCATTACATTTCCGTTGGTATGTGGAACGTCACATAACTCCTCACGGTTAGAGAGTTATGTCCATGAGAAGTTGGAGACCCCAGGTTTGGGTAATGGACCCAAGTTTGTTTGATGGACAACCGTATGAGTTATGATATATTTTCAGATAATAGTATTCTATATGGATAGTACATGTCATTCCATTTCTGGTGGTATGTGGAATGTCACATAACTCCTCACGGTTTGAGAGTTATGGCCTTACGAAGTTGGAGGACCCTCATATGTCATCTAGAAGCCCCAAAAGGTCAAAGTAGTCAAAGTGGTTTAAGAGATTTTAAAAGGTAAATAATAAAGTGAAGTAATGAGTGTATTATAATTCGAAGTGAATACAAAATAAATAATTTCAATAATAAATTTAATGGAGAAATTAGAAGTGGGTTAACCCTAAAATAAGGAAAGTGGGGCCAAGTGACCTAGAAGATGTTTTAAGGAAGCTACTTGGAGAGTATAAATAAGAGGAAAGGCTCTCTCATTTTAATCACACTTGAGAAAATTGAATATCTATAGGTGTCTGAGGTAACCAAGGATATATAAGCTGAAATTATGAGGGAAGGTGACGAAAACAAGACTGAAATGCAAGGAAGGATAAGTTCTTTTGATGGTGCTTTCTAAGGTACGTTATTTACATGTCATCTCACCATTTTCGCTATAATTTTTTTTCTATAATGATTCAGACCATGAAATTGCTATGCCATTGGGAAAACATATGCAAGTATCTGTGGTACAAAATTTAGCTTGTGAATCATTGTATTTTTGTAGTTACACTCCGTGGAAAATAAGGTTTGTGGCTAGTCCTGAAACTAGTAAAAAACAATTGTTTTGGGTAAAAACGTCATAACGTCTTCATATCCAAATTCAGTGAAACCAAATGTGTTGGTTAGGGTACAATATGTATTACTCTTTGCAACAGTTTCAGATCAATTCAACAAATATTCCGTGTGGGGCACGCTCTACAAGGTCACTCTCTAGAATAAGACATAATTCAACAAGGTATGCCATTTTTTGACTAATCCAAAACTAGGCATGTGAGACTAAAGAAAATTTTGATGAAAAAGATAGTATCTTGTTGTTGAATTTAAGGAAGGTTTGTAGTAATGTGATCATATACACCAAGTCTATTATAGAGCTACAAATCAGATTTGGATGATGAAATTGATGAGGGCTTTTGGTTGAGGTACATGTTGAGTCCATGGTTGAGACAAGTAGTTAATGAGTTTGCACATACATGAGGTGTATAGTTGATGATATTGGTACATATTGATGAGTCATATTTGATTATTAGTTGACACATGATTGGTACATACTTGGTACATGGTTGGATGCACTTGTTTATGGTACAGGTTGATTACAGGTTATTTGGTACAGGTTGGTGCATGGTTGATGCACTTGTTTATGGTACAGGTTGATTACAAGTTGAGGTACGAGTTGATGCATGGTTCAGATTTATTGGTATAGGTTTACAATGATATATCTCACAATGACAGGTTGATAGTGGTTCCATGATTCTACTTCTACTTCAGGGTGGCAGGACAGGGCAAGGATAGGTGGTTGTAGCCACCTTCCAGTTGTAGCCGGAGAACATAGGGGGTTGTAGCCTCCTTCTGGTTGTAGCTAGAGAATTGAGGAGTTGGAGCTTCCCTCAGGTTGTAGCATGAGAAACTAGGGGGTTGGAGTCTCCTTCCAGTTGCAGCTGGAAAACGAAGGAAGTTGGTGCTTCCAATGAATGTAATTCTTCAAGACATATAAGAAAAAACATTCCGTGGTTTTCTCCCGATTTGGGTTTCCACGTAAAACACTGGTGTACTGTGTATGTGTATGTTTGTTAATTTGTTCATTGCTTATTTACTCTGCAGTTATTGGATGACAATGCTTCATTGATATAACACTTGGATTATATGGTTAAAAATGATTAAATTTCTCTATTACTGATTCACACCCGTCTCAGTAATCCAACACAAGACAAAGCGGAGAATGCGGGATATCAACCCCTTTTATGGCCCTTTTTGGGATTCAGGATTATGTAATGGGTATGGGATGATGGCCCATGGGTTTACCCATGATTAGGCCTATTTTGTAATGTATAAATAAGTAGCTAAGTTATGTAAGAAGAGAGAGAGACCTAGTAAGCTGGTGTGCTAAGTGCTAGAGTTCAATCTATGTGATCAAGAGTTGTAATAGCTTTGTGCATACTATGTGAGGATTGAAAGGCTAGTGCAAGTAACTATAAGAGACTGTATGAAGGCTTGGTGTTGTACCTTAGCTAGAAGAAGGAGGATCTGGCAGAGTGTGCGTAGATCTCTTATCTTCTGCATAGTAGAACTTGGATGCTATGTGCCTGTAAGAAGCTTGAACAAAGATAATAAAGAAGAGAAGAGTTGGTGGACGTAGCCCCAGGGTGGGGGTGAACCACATACATGTTGTGTTGGTATGCTTTGTGGGATGTATTGATGTGTTTATGTGTTTACTTGCTTAGTGCTTTAATATAGATGAATGATAGATATATCTGTTGATTCTTAGTGCTTAATAATATGGATGGATGTTAGACCTGACTTATGTACATATGCTTAGTGCTTAAATACCTTAGATCTGAATGAATACTATGATACTCTGTAATTAGGGTTTAACTACACTCTAACTAAGACTGGATATTGATGAATGTTAATTTCTTAGTCCTCTGTTAAGTGTTAGAATCACAGATCTGTGTCCCAACTAAGATTGCATACATCTGAGTCCTACAACCACCCCTACCTCTACCTCAGGCGAGACTTCATTTTCTTCACAGGTGTTGCCGAAAGGGCTGGTAGTTAGGGTTTTGTTGGTGCATTGAACCCTGGGTCCGCCCCGATGCTAACAAATGGTTCCGTTGCCGGGACCTGAAACTGTGATTGCTGGGAATTGAGGAAGAATAAGCTTTGTGCAAATATATGACTTGAAACTGTGATTGATGGGAACTGAGGAAGAAGAAGCTTTGTGCAAAGATTTGACCTGAAACTATGATTGCTAGGAATTGAGGAAAAAGGGGCTTTGTGCGAAGATCTGAATTGAAAAAGAGAAAAGCTCAGTGCATAAAACTGTTGCCCTGATACATAACACTACTTGATATGTGGAGCTATGTGCCAAGAGGAAGGGTCAGATCTGAAGAAAACAGGTTAGATCTGAAGAAACGAGGTAAGATCTGGGAGCTTTGTGCCCTGATAAAGGTGAAAGTGAGACTAAAGAGGTAAGAACTGTAACCTTTGTGCTCTGTGGAAGTAAGATAAGTGGAAATTTGTGTTTCTAGAGTATGAATCTAGGTACGTTTGATAAGATTTGTCCTAGCTTGAAAACTAGAGCACTGATAGAAGAAAGAAGATTTGATATGAGTAGATCTGATAAGAATAATGAAGATATTTTATACCTATGCATAGAGAGAATGCTTGGACTAAAAAATGGATGCAAGACCCTAGAAAGAATTTGTTGCAGGTTAGCTACCATGATCCTAGCACAGAGTATAGGAGAGGTTGGGGATCATTCAAAAGAAAGAGAGGATTAACCCTTTGTTACATTTGCAAAAAACTAGGACATATTACTAAGGAATTCCCTGGAAGAATACCTAGTTTCCTCTGTTGCAAAGATGTGGATCATGAAGTATTGGATTTCCCTAGAATGATTGCTAAGGTTGAAAGGATGAATATGAGACAAGAAGACCATGAGAAAGGTCAAGCAACTTAGATTATGGCAGAACCCCATAAAAAATTAGAAAAAGTATTGCTACAGATGAAAGAAACCCTGAATGACCACCGACATATCAGTTTATCAGAGATCTTCAAATAAAAAGAGTGCATTGAAACAAGAATATGAGACTTCGACATTGACTGTATTCTGGATGAGGAAACATAGGTGAATATCATAACAGAAAGAACTTGGGAACTTTTAGTTGCTATGATTCCTTCATTGGGAGGAATATGATTATTCAGAGGAAAGTTGATAACCCTATGTGGAAGACTTACCCAGATATCTATGAGTGCTCATGGAACTTCGACAAAGGAAGGATTTGAAGTTGTTAAATTTATTGAGAACAATGCTCCATTTGCTATGTTACTAGGAAAACCTTGGATTGAAGGAGATCAGGCCAGAAGGAAAGAAGAATAAGTCTTAGAACAAAAGAAGCAAGAGTTGAAAGATTTCATGAATAGGAGGATCACACACTTGATTGAAGAACAAGAGAACCGAGCGAAGCTATTTAAAACTAGAGACTTGGATGTCGAAGTGGGAAGAACACTGGAAGACCTACAGAAGACTGAAGTACCTATTCCAGATACAGATGAAGTATTACCCTTGATTTCTAGGCAAGAAACTCAACAACGTGAATTTACTCTGCCAAAAGAAAATAAGAATCAGAATGGAAAAATAAATTCTGAGAAAAAGCTCACCATAAAGAAGGCTAGAAAACTAATTAAGAAGACAACTAAGATCGAAAAGTTACAAAAGGTTCCAGAGGGAACTTCGTCGGGATATCAGAATTGCGTCACATGGCACTTCACCATGGCGAAGCAATATAGTCGTTGGGAACAGTATAACCGTTAGACCGACGGCCTGAATGGGTAGAAACACATTTATGGTCAGGAAGTTTGCTACCAGACCGTTGGGACCGCACCATAACGAATATAACTGAGTTAATGTAGGCTTCTCAACCATTACAAGAGATTCATTGCCAAGTTATCTATTTATCCCATCGTGCCATGCAATGAGAACACTTTTACCAACCATGACTATCTAAGCCTGCAAAATAGTTGATTTTGCACAATGATCATCGTGCTATTTCCATCCAGCCCGTTGCATTGAGCAGTTACTCTTCGAACCCGAGATATTCAACCACGAGTGTGTATGCCCGAATAACTTAGTGCACTCGAAGAGTCTATGAAGGAAGTACTCATCGACCTCATGACCGAGAGAGTCATGTTTTAAAGAGTGATGTTTGTGGGTGTACAAGCGTCATCAACGAGAGGAGTGCAAGCGTCTCCGTTGACTGCTCGCGAAGCCGAACCATCCTGACCATCAGCGGAAAAGAGAACCAAAAACAAAGATGACCTAGAAAATGTGAAGTTGATCTCGACCATATTGCCCGACTACATCCTGCCTCTGGCCAATGCGGTGAGTCGTGAATGTAAGATTTTGGCTTAGTGCACATGAGTGAATGAATGTAAGATTTTAGGAGTGAATGAATGTAAGATATAACGTAACCATGAATCAAAGTTTTCTGTTGGCCTGTTGTTACGAGGAAAATCTCTCTAGGGCTAGGGTAAACCACAACAGACAGGTATGATTGCAGAAATCAACTCTTTCCCATAAACATGCTATATAAACCAATGTGCAAGCGAGATAAGAAAGGGACCTACCTCATCCAGATGTTTGATGATGTCCACCGTTAAGCACTTTGACCCAAAGCTTTATACCTGCAACAAGTTCTCAACAAACAAGAAAAGCAAGCATACAATGATAATATAAAAGGTTAGCACATTAGATAACATAATCCATTAATATACAAAACAAACATGGCCATGGATAATAAATCATATATTTGCAAGATATCAATTGGACGAGAAAGGAGTATTTCTATTAATAAATTATCAGCAGAAGTGAAAATATTATAGACTTCCATGTTGACATGGTTCAGAACTGAGAAACCAAGTTCCTTCCAGCTAGACCTCCACCACTTCAATCCTCCACCAGAGGCAAGCTCATAGAAGGGAGACAATGAGGTTCTCCATCAATAAGGGAAGAGCTTGGGGGCTGAACACTGTGTTCATACTTAAAGGACAAAGGGATGCAGACTCAATATGAAGTACATAATTTCTCCAGAGTAACTTTGCTCTCAAAGTTGAATTCTCTCTCCTTTTCCATAGCCCAGAATTGGATTCTTTATATCCTTCAAAATGAAACTAAAGGGACGATTCCAAACGTTTCCAGTATATGGAAGGCCAAGGATCATAGATATCCTATTGTGACATGGAAACTCGACATTTAATTTTGATTTTCTGGAACAAATCCTGATGTATGTGGGCTGTAGTGGAGTAGACTGCATATACACTTGCTGTATAGGGTGCAAGATGCCTACAAGTGGAAAAAATTTAAATTTTTGTCTCTGGATTTATCAATTAGGGAAAGTGAATCTGCATAGGGAAATCAAGTAAGGCCCTCTCTGCAATATTGCATAGGGTGAGGCAAATCTTTCTCTAACACCTGTGGATATTGATGGTAATCATATGGCATGGGAACACCAGTAGGACCGTATCTAGGTTGTGACGATATGGAAAAGATAGATGGTCCTCCCATATATGGTGGTTTCCCAGGTTGTCCAACCATGAAAGGTGGTTGTCCTGATTGTCCGCCCATATAAGGATGTTGTCCTAGTTGTCCACCTCTATGATTGAACAGTTGGATCTCCTACATACTGCAATTGAATTGATGGTTCCCCCATGTATTGAGGTTGAAGGGACTATTGCGTTGGAATCATGGGGTTTACGAATTGAAAGGGAAAAGTTCCTTGTGGAAGAATGCTTGTTGGGTTGGGTTGACCCCACAAAGAGTTAGAAGTTCCTGGAAATGGATGTCCAGGATACATACCAATGGTAGTAAGGATAGAAGGACTAGAAGGAGTGGAGTGCCTCTAGGCAGGTTAATATTACGACCGTGTAGGTTTCCCCCAGTAAAATTTTTCCCTGCAGCTGAAGGTTTCCTCCTAGCTGAAGGTTGGCTTCCCATTGAAGATTGACCTCCAATGTAGGGTGTATTAATCTAAGATGGTTGATATGGAGACTGAGTACCTTGCGTAACCATGGTTGTATGAATGACTTGACTGCTGGCCATCTACCCTATGGGATGACCAAGTAAAGCACTTTGTGTGTGTATGTGTGGAAATAATGAAACATGAATATTACCCAACCCATGTGCAAATGATGAGGTATGTGCAAGTGGTTGAGTCAGGGTTACTTGGGTCATTGATGTTTCCGGTAAATAAGAAGCATTAGCAGTATCAACTACATGATTTGTGGAAAAAGATAAATTCCCAAGTCCTTCAGAAAAACCAAAAGATGATGGGTCCGTGCTAAAATATGGTGTAATGGTGGAACTAGGTGGTAATCTACAGAAAGAAAAAGCATCAATGTATCTCGTAAACGGTAAAGCAACATGGAACGCATGCAGAAAGGATTAACCATGTTAGAGTTATGGTTTTTGACAAAGACTGTAATGGATATAAGCTGTTAGAGTAGTATAAATAAATACCTAGGAGGTCTATGTCAGGGTTGGTTGTTGTTGGTTGGTTCAGAAGCTATTGATTGTAGTGAGTTTTTTTATGGTGATGGTAGTAGAGTGGAATAAGCTAGTTTCTAAGGGTTAGGTAATAGGTTGAGGATCCTTTTGTGATATAGTCAACCTCCCATAGGGTACTTACCCTCATTTTGATTGTAATCTTGAAGATGTAATGCACACAACACAAATTTTGCAACATATTGAATAAAAGAGAAGACAATCCATATCTTTGTGGATGTAGCCCCAGGAGGCGGTGAACCACTGTAAAATAATGTGTTCTATGTGTTGTTAATAAATGATTTACTATTTTGTTAATCATTAATTAAAGAATGAATGGTTAAAACTAGATTATAACAACATACATGCATAGACTTAAATAAAGAATGAATCTTAGAAGTATATGAATGATTAATGATGATGACGCATAAGGGAAAGAATCTAAACACAATCCTCACTCATTCCTAAACTGAAAACACTTGAGTATTAAAGTCCCCCATAAATTTATCTCAGGTGAGACTGCATTGTGCACTTTGTCAGTAGCATTTCCTTCTAGTTTACCAGGAGGGCCGATAGTTTTGAGGGTTTTGTTGGAAACCTATTTGATATCAGAACCTGGGTCAGTCCAAGTAACCAACAAATGGTTCTATTGCTGGATGGAACTACGCAAGATTTAGTGGATGGGATCTGTGGAAGAAAAACATGGAGGATGAAAGTATAGAAGGGAATGTTTAGGACATGGAATCCAATGAAGGCAAAGATTGAAAGATGGTTGAGGAAAAAGGAACTCAAGTTTGCGCAGAAGGACAACATAAACCCTAAGTTGAAACCACACAAGTATATTGACAAATATGTGTTTAGCGACTTGCATGAGGTATTTTTTTGTGATTTACTGCATCTGTTGCATGAGTGGTTATTGAGGTTGAAGGAAAACCACCCTACTAATCGGATCAAACAACTAGAGTGGCATCCTGTGGAGATCGCACAGTTACAACGGGTTAATAACAGATTCACGCATGTAGTGGATTTATGGTTAGAAAATATTGTTGTAGGGTTTATCACTGAATTGAAGTAGATACCATAAATTTCTACACTGCTGCAGAGAAAGACTTTATGAAGGAACCCAAAGGTAGGTACATTAGATCATTGTATACTTCAATCAAGATTTTATTGTATGACAAAGGTGTGATGGCCATGGAATCAAACAACTAAACTTCCCTGCGCGCATGGGGGAAGGGGGGAAGCACTGACGGGAGGTTGAGACATGGACAAGGAGATGGATGAAGGGAAGAAGAAGGAGGCCATGGAACCAATCATGATATAAGAGGAATAGATAAATAAGATAATGGAAAAATTTGGAAAGACGTGCAACAAAAGACCTTACCAATATAAGATGAATAATAAGAAGAGGGCCATAGCTGACAAAGAGGGCTTGGAGAGCGATGAAGAAGAGTTAGAGGATCTCCGGGTTGTGGAGAAGATTGAGGAAATCATAAGCACAACATATGAAAGGAAAAAAAGAGGTCCAGGGTCAGGAATAGAAGGAAGAACTCCAGTCTAGATCACCGCCGGTGTGGAACCTACAACCCCATGTGTGACTAAAACACCTGAAAGAGCACCAACATTTAGACAACTGAATTTTAGTGGAAGAGGAGAAACATGACAGAGGTCCAATCAAGAAAAATCAGCTGGGGGAGAAAGTTCAGGAAGTAATAGTCAATTATCTACACCATGCAGAGGCAATAGTTCAACATATTTCAAAATGGCAGGACACTTGATCCTACGATCAAATTACCAGAATTTTGGGGAGAGGCATCAGAGGACCCTGAAAAAGAATTTATTCATCTGTGAGAAGATCTGGGAAGGAAAGAAGATCATAGATGAGGATACAAATCCCACACATTTAGCTATCACACTAAGAGATTGTGCCTCAGACTAGTACATGAGCCTGGATGTAAATAGTCCACAAGGAGTACCAAATACTATCACAGACGTGAAAAAACTATTGGTAAACGACTTTTAGAAGCCAAGCTCAAAATACCAGTACATGAATGAAATGATTGAAATTAGGTAGAAACCAAGTGAGTATGTTTGGGATATTGATCAGAGGTTAAAACGTCTGAAAGGTAAGTTGAATTATTCAATTACTGATATGCTACATAGGCAATTATTTGTGAACTCACTATTACCACACTTGAAGTATCCTTTGAGAAAAAACAAGTTCCAAACTCAGACAAAGGCTCTGCAAGCAACCCTGCAATTGGAAGAAAACCAATATCAACAAACAGATCCAACAATAGAGGAGATGAAGGAGGATCTGAATAATATGACATGTCAACTAAACCAAAATAAGGGAAAAGAGAAAAGAGAAGTTGTTTCGTGTATGCTATGCAGGACATAAGGACATAAAAAAAATGTCAAACTTTTATGTAGTACTTGGCAGCAGGGGTGCCAAAACCCTTGCCAACAAGAGGACCATGGTGCAAGATTTGTATGATACATGTGCATGATCCATATCGTTGTCCAATGATGCAGAAGTATAAGACAATACCAAGAAGTTTATAATGCAATTTTTGCAAATCAGTGGGTCATGATGATAAGGACTGTAGAATGTTGGAACTGATGAGAGAAAGAAATTTAGAAACTTACAGGGTTCAAGTAGAGATGATGATAGGGAAAGTTGCACCTCAGTTCCACCAGGTGATGCAACCATTCAACCCATCTCATTTGTAGTACAACAATGCACAACCATAGTATAACCCTACGTAGTGTAAATAGGTACCACAGTACAATGCATAGCGAGGAGATCGAGGTGGATACAAGGGTGGAGGATGAGGTAGAGGAGGATTTGGGAGAGGAAGAGGGCTAGTAGTATGCCATAACTTCCAACAACTAGAAAATTATGCAAGGGATTTTCCACTTCCACTTGTGACATGTATGTATGGTCGCACAATAGACCATGACACAAAAGACTGCCCAACACTCTTGGGAAAGATTCAGGAGAAAAGGAACCAGAACAACTAGAATGTCTAGTGGATTTTTGTAGAAGTCAGAGATGATGGGAAAAAAATCAATATAGTCACTCGAGGAGGAGCCAAGACAAGAGATGATGCAGTAAAACAAGATCCATCTCAACACCAATGGGTCAAGAAAAATTCTGATCCACATAAGCAGTTTGACGTGCAGAAGGAAAGGGAAACATTTAAGGAGGCTAAATAGGAGCTTCTCAAGCATAAAATTGCATCTACATTAGTTGCACAGCAAACTCAGGACCCACCGATGTACGAGATGCAGTCTTCAATGGATCACACCAGTAAAGGGCCACCTTTAGAGCAAGTAAGTACCATCAATATATTCCTGCAATCCTGTGTTAAGTTATTAAATGATCCTCCATCTATGAATGTCTTACAAAGTATGCTAGAAATATGCAACACAAAGGTAGAAGGGAATTTAGAGAAGAAAACAATCAATCATCTCCATACAGGAAGAAGGAAAAGTAGGGAATTCAGGCTAAATTACAACATTGGGGACTTCAACATGGGAGATATCATTTTGGATTTAGGCTTTGAAGTAAACGTATTTCCTAAGAAGACATGGAAGTGTATGGGAGAACCCACATTAGGCTAATAACCTGTCCAGTTGAAACCAATGAATCAACACAGAGTGTTACCAATTGAAAGGCTTAAAGGTGTGACAATATATTTGGATGGAGTGCACACTGTGGAAGATTTTGAAGTAATAGACATAGTATATGACACAACACCTTTCCCAACATTACTTGGATTGGATTGGGAATTTGATAACCAGTCTGCCATCAACCTGAAGAGAAGGAAAATGACTTTTGAATCAGGTGAATATAGATTTATTGCACCATTGGATCCTTCAGAAGGAGAAGGTTTGTAAAGGCAACTTGTTTGGATTTGGAAGAAACAAACCAGTTATACAGAACCATTGCGTGAGAAGAATATTATGTCAACCCAACTGCAGATGGGGTACTTAGTTGGATAAGCATTACATCATGTGCTTTGGAATCAGACACAGGTTTGGTGAATTGGCAGCAGAGACTACATGAATTCTCCACAAGGAGGTGCAAAAGAATAGACTGTGAAGTAAGATGGGTTGGTACAGAGATAAGGAAACCTCCCAGTTTTCATGGGCTAAATGAATTGAGGAATTCTTGACAAAATATGAGGAGGAAGTTTTGGAAAATCAGAGGCTCTTAGCCCTGGATATTTCACTTAAGGAAACACCTTCCAGATGGTGGGGTGCACACAAATAAACAATTCAGGACTAGTATTAGTGAAAATGACTACTTCACATTATATTTGGCACAAAACAAGGGAGAAATACAGTGCAAAAGTATGATGGGAAAGGAACACCAGTTGAACGCTTAGAGAAATGCAGAACACAATGGAGGATGACACCATCAAAGGAATGGCCTCATCACTTCATTCATACATTGGAAGGGATCCTAGGGAACTGGTACATAGACAAGGATATTCGTAGAGGCACTAAAAAATGGACAAGATTACAATAGAATTTTGTAGTGACCTTGTCATTTGAGCATGAGAACCCCAACATTGATTTAGCTCTGAAGTTGATAAGGGTAGTGATATTGTTTTATGAACCAGAGGTCGAGATTATAACAAAATATCAACAACATAACAGACAGATAGTCAAAGAGTGATCCAAAATGGATCCAAGAACCAAAATGGGTCCAGGAACCAAAATGGGTCAAGGAAGGCCTCAAAATCAAAGTTCTTAGAATCACTTCAAAACATGCGTGTGTGTAGGCCTCGTTGTTATGAACCCAACACAACTTGAACGGGCTCAAACGAACACCATATACGAAATATATCGCGATCTGTTTGTTTTTCCAAACATGCAAATTTTTTTGCTGACTGTACAATCCGTACAGTGCTGACGTGGTTGCTGACCATACAATCCATACGACCGTACATGTGACGTGGCAGTGAGTTGGCATGCTGATGTGGAAAGGTGCTGACGTGGGCAGGCGTAGATATGGTCGAATGATTGTTTTACACATGGCATATTACTTGGAGAATATCATGGTGCCACGTGGCCCAGTCTTGGGCTACCATGTGGTACCCCTCCATAGGTTAGCAATGGTAAAATGGTTTGTGACTCCACGAGAGTCTAACCCATGACCTTCGGTCCGGGCAGAGTGACTTGGCAGGGTTGGGATACCAGCCTGCCCTCGATGTTCCTTGTAAACCATGGGCTAAATGTTTTAATTGAATTGAAAGGCGGGTTCCATCGTCGGAGAAAAGGGCCGGGGCCTAGCCCCAGCCCTCGACGCAACAACATACAACCTTTACGCATATGACCACTCCCTTATACGGTTGGCGCATAATTATGGGGTTAGCGTCGGTCGGCCGGGATAGACCGTAGACCAGGACACGTAAATAGGGGATAAACAACCAGGGGTCTATCCATAAGAGCACGTGGAGGCATGATGGCACGACCATATGGCCCAATGCACACAAACAAGAGCCAGGTACCGGAGGGGGCCTGCTAGCCAACCTAGCGCTTGGCCACATGGAGGGCGCGTAGGTGACCAAGATATCAAGGATCGGGGGTTGCACCCTATATTAGCCCAAAAAGTGGGTTTTCAACCATATTATATGATTTTTAATTGATTTTCAGCCAGTTTTGAGAGATTTTGGCCATTATTGGAGGATTTGGAGCTCTTTTTGAGGCCAAATCTTGGGGGGAAGTTGGGAATTTGTTGCCAACTTCAAGACTATATAAACCATAGGTTCTTGGAAGCCTTGGAGAGGTTCAGAACAGGATAAATGCTGAATAATTGTAAAGAAAAAGCCATTTTTATGCAGGGAAGCCATTGAGGAGAGCAACTTTGTGGGCCATTTTCAGGATCTTCGTTCATTCGTTTTCAGTGTCATCAGTTGTGTTGGATTCTTGAGATCTAGAAGAACACATATAGATCAGTTTGTAATCCATTTGGAACTTTTATGATGTAATTTTGAATCTTTGAAGAGAAATAAGAAAGCCTCACCCTCTGAGACAAAGGCCCAGAGATGTAGGCGATATTGCCGAACTCCCTTAACACCTTTTGTTGTTATGGTTTGCTGATTCTTGTGTTTATTTCCAGATCTATATATTTCATTATGTCTGCCATGTTACACCTTTAATTCTTCCTCTTTCATCATTTTCTTAAATGGTTAGTGAACTCATGTTTTTAAAACTCAACCATAGTCTTTAAAAGATATTTTCGGATTAAGTGGTATCAAAGTAGGTTGACGGTTGGTTTTTGAGTTTGGATGATTACCAGGGAAAGGCTGATTCGTGGTGAAGGTGAGATTGTTGAAGAGAATCCTGAGATTGGATCAAGAAAGTGGATATCTCAAAGTGAGAAAATGGCATCTAAAGAGGGACTTTCTCAATATGAGAAGGAGATTCAAAATACTCTCTTTGCCATGGCAGAGATGGTGAAAGTGTTGTATGAAGATGACTTGGAATGACATAGATCGGTTCAAGGGAAATCTTCAAAGAACGACAAAAGAAAAGAAGAATTGAAGGAATTTCCTTCTACACCCGATTCAAAAATCATCTCTGAGGTATGCAGTGGAAGTAACTCATCAATTTCGCATGGTTCCCATCAAGATGGTTCTTTTGGTGCATTTGAAAAACATACAAGAGGTATAGGTTTGAAATTGATAACCAAGATGGGTTATGAAGGAAAGGGCCTTGGAAATAAGGTTCAAGGTATCGTTAATCCCATAGAGGTTGTGGAAAGACCTCGTTATTTAGGATTGGGATATGGTGAAGAGGAGATTGGAGAATGCTCCAAAACATTGGAAGCAAGTGATGCTTCAAATGACTAGCTTAAGTCATTGTGAGAAAAATTCAAGAAAGGTGATGGTGTATCACTCCATGATGGTGATAGTGAATGCAAGTCATCTCCAAAGAAAAGTGAAGATAAGAAAGAAAGGTATAATGGTCATGGTTGTTCCAAATATTTTTTTGATTATAAAAAGCATAATCATGTAATCCAAAACTTGTGAAATATGTATCCTTGTACATTTTGTCATTCACCCAAGCATTGTGTGGACAAGTGTTGGAATAGAAAATCTTTGTATAGGAAATTTGTGTCGACCAGGAAGGAGACATGGCATAAAGAATCAACTCCACAATAGAAGAAATAGAAGGGAAAACAAGTTTGGATGTTGAAAAACCACTGCACATATTGCAACAAGGGTGGACATCAAAAGGCTAAATGTTGGAAGCTTAATCCAGAGCTTCGTCCAAGGAAGGAAAAAAATATTGCGCATGTACCACAAAGGAAGAGGCAGTACCAATGAAGCAAGATGAACAACATGAAGGAAATAAACCATTCACTTGGTCTTTCCATAAGTGGATGTCACATCTTTATTGTATTTTTCTTCCATTAATGTAATCACACATGTTGTAATGATGACTTGTTATAACATCATTTTGTACAACATAGTGTTTTTTTTTATCCTTATGAGTATGTAATGAGTAAGGTCAATTTTGTAACCTTTTGAAGGACCAAAAGGTCTTAGTGGGGAGGTGTGATCCAAAATGGATCCAGGAACCAAAATTGGTCCAGGAACCAAAATGGGTCCAAGAAGGCCTCAAAACCAAATTACTCAGAATCACTTAAAAATGGATGTGTACGTAGGCTTCATCATTACAAACCCAACACAACTTGAACATGATCAAACAGACATCATATGAGAAAGATATCGCGATCTGTTCATTTTGTCAAACAGGTAAAATTTTTGCTAACTGTATAGTACATACGTGGAAGCTGACCGTACAGTCTATATGATCATACAGGTGACATGGCAGTGAGTTGGCATGCTGACGTGGATAGATGCTGATGTGATCGAATGATTGTTTGACATGTGGCATATTACTTGGTGAATAGCATGGTGCCACATGGAACCCCTCCATAGGTTGGCAGTGGTAAAATGGTTTGTGACTCCACGGGAGTCGAACCCATGACCTCTGGTCTAGGCGGAGTGACTTGGTAGGCCCGGGCTACCAACCCACCCTCAGTGTTACTTATAAACCATGGGCTAAATGTTTTAATTGAATTGAAAGGCAAGTTCCATCGACGGAGAAAAGGGTTGGGGCCTATCCCTAACCCCCAATGCAACACCATACGACCTCTACGCATATGACCACTCCCTTATATGGTTGGCACAGAATTATGAGCTTAGCGTCGGTTGGCCAGGCTAGCCTGCCGACCAAGGCGTGTAACCAGGGGCTAAATGATCGGGGGTCTATCCATAAGGGTACGTGGAGGCATGGGGGCATGACCATATGGCCCGATGCATACGACCAGGAGCCAAGGACCGGAGGGGGCCAGTGAGCCAGCCTAGCGCTTGGGCACATGAAGGGTGCGCAGGTGACCAAGAGCCTGAGGATCGGGGGATGCACCCTATATTAGCCCAAAAAGTGGGTTTTCAACGATATTATATGATTTTTAATTGATTTTCAGCCAGTTTTGGGAGATTTTGGCTATTATTGGAGGATCTGGAGCTCTTTTTGAGGCCAGATCTTGGGGGGAAGTTGGGATTTTGTTTTCAAATTCAATCCTATATAAAACAAAGGTTATTGGGAGCCTTGGGGAGGTTTATAATAAGAGAAATGATAAATAATTGTAAATCAAAAGCCATTTTTATGCAGGGAAGTCATTTAGGAGAGAAACTTTGTGGGCCATTTCCAGGAGCTTCATTCATCCGTTGTCAGTGTCGTCGGTTGTGTTGGATTCTTCATATTTAGAAGAACACATCCATATCAGTTTGTAATCCATTTGGAACTTTTATGATGTACTTTTGTAGCTTTGAAGAGAAATAAGAAAGCCTCACCCACTGAGACAAAGGCCTAGAGACGTAGGTGATACTACCGAACTCCGTTAACAACTTTTGTTGTTATGGATTGTCGATTCTTGTGTTTATTTCCAGCTATGTATATTACATTATGGATGCCATGTTACATCTTAAATTCTTCCTCTTTCATCATTTTCTTAAATGGTTAATGAACTCATTTTTTTAAAACTCAACCATATTATTTAAAAGATATTTTTGGATCAAAGAGTTACTCTCATGTTATCATGTCAAAGAGGAAGCACCAGATGAATATGATTTGCGCAACATTCAGATCACATAGATTGAAGGAGAGAGAGAGAGGTGGAAGTTCCATCTATGGAGTCATAGGTATTTGTTGCACCAATCAAAGTCACGAAAGTCAACATTGGGACAAATGAAAATCCTAAAATGGAAAGAATTGGAGACTACTGGGATGAGAAGGCAGTAGAAAGGATAACAGAGTTACTACGTGAACATAGTGACATGTTTCCAAAAATATTTACATAGATAAAATGCATATCATGGGAGATATGTGAGATGAAGATACTCCTCAAACCAAAGGCTAGACTTGTCAGACAGAGACCTTACAGGCTGAAACTAGTGTATAAGAAGAAAGTGAAAGAAGAAATTGACTGAATGTTGGAAGCTGACATTATAGAACCAGTAGAGGAATTGGAATGGATCGGTCCCATGGTATTCCAGGAAAAAAAGCGGGGGGAATAAGGATTTGTGTATATTTGAGGAAACTAAATGATGCTTGCTTACATGATCCTTTCCCTACCCCTTTTACAGATGAAGTCTTGGAGAATGTGGGAGGCCAGGAAGCACAATCATTCATAGATGGATTCTTAGGTTACCATCATATCAAAATAGGTCCAAAGGAAAAGTATAAGACTACCTTTGATACAGAATGGAGATCCTACCAATATACAGTCATGCCCTTTGGATTCAAGAATGCACCAGCTATATTTTCAAGGGTAGTTAGAGCTGTAGACTATCAACTCATTGCAGGTCATTTATACAAGATGGGCGCAGACACAATTTTGAGAAGGTTTGTATTGGAACATGGATAAGCAAGGTTTTTAGCATAAGATCATGAAGGTATAGCTAGAGGAAACTATGCAGGAGAATCTACTATGTAGAAGGTATTGTGCACAATATTATGGTGGCCAAGAGTTCATAAAGATGCCAAGGAATATTTCTAGAACTGTGATTTCTGTCAGAGGGTTGGCAAACCCAACATGAGGGATGAGATGCCCCTAAGACCAAAATTAACTCTGCAGGTATTTGAAAAATGGGAAATAGATTTTGTCGGACCTATTAATCCACCAACAAGAAGGTCAAGATCTAGATATATCATTACTGCGACCGAATAATTAACTAGATGGGAAGAAGCAACACCAGTCAAAGATTGCAACGCAAAGACAACAATTCACTTCTTATCTGAGAAAGTGATCACTAGATTTGGATGTCCCAGGATTTTGATGAGTGAACAAGGCACTCATTTTATTAATAGTACCATCAAGGCTATAATTGAGGAGTTTGAATTCTATCACAAGAAGAGTACACAATATCATCCTCAGACAAATGGGACAGTAGAAGATTTCAACAAGATTTTGGAAAATGGTTTGACTAAGATTTGAAATATTAACAAGGATGATTAGGATTTGAAAATACCAGCAGTATTATGGGCATATAGGACCGCATGTAAGAATTTGACAAGTCAAACACTATTCAGATTGGTGTATGGACAAGAAAAGACAGTGGAATTATAATTTCTGGTACCCAGTTTGTGCGTAGAAACAATTACCAACATGATAGAAAGAGGCACAATATAGGAGAGGTTAAGTCAATTGATGGAAATGGAATAAGACATGATTCTAGAAGGATTTCACCAAGAGGTATAGAAATCAAGGGACAAATCCTGGCATGACAGACACATAAAGAAAAGAGATTTAAGGAAGGAGACCTAGTTCTGCTCTATGACAACAATTTTTTGCAATGCCCTGGTAAGTTCATAATGAATTTGCTAAGAAAATATGAAGTAAAGACTGTCACAGATGGAGGATCTGTGTAGCTAAAGGACTTGGGAGGAACATAACTGAAATGAATGGTGAATGGTAGTCGACTGAAACAGTACATGGACAATCGACCTACTAACTCTTAGTAATTATAGCACAATAATAAAGTCATGTATATAGTGTACTATAGTAGATATTAGGAAAGGAAACTGATAAAAAGGATAAAAATAAGAAAAAGGAATACAAAATAGAAAAAGAAGAAAAATACAAAAAGAGGCAGAAGTTGGTTGAACAACGAGAAAGTGGAAAAAATTCGCGCGCAACAACTACTGCAACAACATAGAACGCCAACACGTAGGAAAAATTGGACTCGACGCAAATGCATGAAAAAAGTGAAAAACAATTATGACCGGGTCTATAAAGTGCGGAAAGCGCGTGTTAGCTCGACACTTAGTGATTTTCGGGCATAGAGTGAGATAGAAGTGTGTTCCCTAGGTGTAATTGTTCGAATAAGAGAGCAAGTTTTTAAATCGGATACAACATGACACCACCAAATTTTGGCGCTCCAGGGTAGTATGTACGGGTTACTCGACAAGGACAAAGGAAGAAAGAAATGATGTTGGAGCCCAAGAATTTAGTTGAGCTAAAATATGTTACCACTTTAGAGACACAATCACTTAGCCTGACGAGGTTTGAGGAGGAAATGTCGACAACGACACAAGGGGAAGTAGGGAAAAGCTCTGGGACTCGAAATGGTATTACAAACCCTAATCCTGAAACACCGGCTAAACCTGACGAAATGAAGGATCAATAATAGGGCCACAACAAAGAAGAGGTGTTGGTTGAGGACATCACCAAGCAGTCGGAATCCAAGGGGGAAGAAGATGAAATAGAAATAATAGAAGCATGCCCATCTGCAGTCGGACAAAAAATAAAGGCGCCGGACACCATAGAAATTACACTTCCCTACCTCCCAGACGTAGTGGTAACCATGGAGGACATGCTCAGAAAAGTGCCTAAACTAAGGTACTCGGACCACTATGTGCGTGATGTAACAAAATTCCCAGACTTGGCTGAGGAATCCTACTTGGAGAACACAAGGGAAATTGGACCCCTAGGAAAACCAATCATCGAGCTCACGCAGTGGATAACAGGGCTCTACAACTACGAGATCATGAACCTCCTGGACATACCGCACTTTGGGCATGGTAAAAATGTTGGGCTTTGGGTCAAGAAATTGCTATCCCGTTTACATGGTGGCATTGTTTGGATGGATAGGCCAATATAGCTCGATGTGGTGCTGATCTCTAAAATCACGGGACTACCCATGATCGATGCACAACTAGAGGAATACTTGGACAATAAAGTGCGTGAGAAGGAGATCGTCGAGCTAGTCAAGGCACTATTTGGTACCAACAAAGGGAACATGGGTATTGTTCTTAGAGATATCATTGATACGCAACAAGGTTTTCCAACAAGCTTATGAATTGCAAGTTGCTGAGGAAGTGCAGAAAATAAAAGGCTCTAGTAGGAGTCATTGCAGTCACTGTGCAATGCGCGGAGGGAGTAATGTTAAGTTGGGTGCCTTACCTCTTGAACCAATTCTTGATCGATTGAAAAGATGCCTAGGATAATGGAACAAAGTTCCATTATTATTTTTTAATTATCCTCATATCTTTGGAAGGATGGAAAGAGCCAAAATTTTCTGCTTTTCTGGATAGAAGTGGGAAGTGCTACATAGCCAGGTATGAATCCCTCTGGCAGGCCAAGGACAAAAAAAATCATCAAGTGAATAGCACGATGTTCGCTATGCTGTTGGAAGAGATAAAACAATGCACAACCAATGTGTGGCGCATTCCTGTGGTAGTGGTATAGAAATCAGAAGGGATAGCCAGGTTTAAGGCATCCAAACACCATATGTGGAACCAGGCTGCAAGAGATCCAAAGAAGGAATGGTTGGAGATGCAATATTGTGTCACAAGGGAAGAGATTGATCGGATAATCAAAGACTGGCCTACACAGTGGAAGATACCAGTATCAAAACCAACAACAAGGCCAACAACAATGAAATAAACAAAACCTAAGGGGAAAACTGAAGCAGGTCCTTAAACAAAGACAAATATCCCAATTTCTAACACTAGGAAGGCTGCGGCACACACTCATGTGTCGAGAAGCAGTGCAGTACCAAAGAGGTAAAGGAGGAAAACAATGGTGCCCAGGGAAGACATTCAAAAGGATGCCAAGAAGGGGGATACACCTCAGGATGAGGAGGAGGGGGCACAAGAGATGACGAGTGGGGCACAATACCCACATAAAAAAAGAACCATCGTGCAAGCAGAGGAGACACATAAAAATATGAAGTACACCAAGGAGATCCCAATCATCACCTTGATAGAGGATGATGTTGATTTCATGGAGTAAAAGGTCTAGGACAGGGGGGAATATGTGGTCCACGTTGTAGAAGCACATAGAGAAGAGATCATGGCCAAACTCATATAATTCCATGAAAATCTACAACAGTTACAAATACATACAGTACCGGAAGCCACAAAGCAACAAGCTGAAAAGACACAACGACCCTCTGTGCAGAAAGAAAAAGATGATATAGTTTAGATAGTAATGCACAACATGGATACATTCACGGTCACATAGAAGATGGTCAAAATTGATCAAGAGACTGTGAAGAAACCCATGGGGGACATTGACCACTTTGAGGTAGTCATGGCGCAGATACCCACAAAAGCACTATATGGACTCTGGGCGAGTATAATGCATGAAGTACAATCTAGAGCCCGTGCAGATGCCACCAACTTGGATTTTGGTAGGGGGGTTGCAGAGATGTTACAGATCACCCGTGACTAGTTGAACTTGGAGAAGGAGGAGGAAAAATAATCCAATGACAATCTAGAGTAAGGGTTAACAAAGGTATACAATAACATTCCAAATAGCGCGCAAACGTCTAATAGGAGCACAGATGAAAAGATAAAGATCATTGTGCTAACGATTGAAGGATATAGGTAAGAGATCGAGGAGATGAAAGAAAAACTTAATCCTACGATTCCTCCCGAGGTCTGAGAGAAGAGAGAACAACAAACAAGATTCCAGATAGTCGCAAAACTGTTTGACAGAACTACGCAGATTTGGACCACTTTGGAAGAAGATGAAAAGGTAGAACAGTTGGACCAACAAGATAGGAAAATCAATGTTGCAATGCAGGAATTGAAGCAGTGAAAGAAAACCATGAGAATTATCGAACACTTAAAGGGAACACAGGAGATGAAGACCCTACAAACAAAGTTAAAGACTGCAAAGATCAATAAGAAAGAAAGATAGGCCCAATTGTAGCCCCTCCAGGAACAAGAAATATAGATAATTGCAAATCTAGAGGAAGAGAAGAAAATAATGGCACATTCACATTCAGAGAATGCAACATTGTTACAAGTACATATAACAATGCAGATGGTTGAGGTGCTAACAAATAACGCTACGTAGGTGAAAGAAAAAGGGAAGGAACTAGCAGAGAAGTTCCATAGCTTGAAGAAGGCTGTACGGGGAGCATGCACCACCTGAGTGGCTCAGGATGAGCCACATGTCACTGTTGGGGGTCTATTGGTGTAGGCCTATTTTGGGAAGAATGATCTTTTTTGGGTGCAGACTTAATTTTGAAGAAAAGGTCTATTTTTATAGCATGTAGCTGAGGAGGCAGAAAAGAAGCATGCATAAAAAGAAGGAAAAGTAGCATGCAGGAGGAAAATAAACATGGTGCACATGAAGACAGGCCTAACCATGTTAGGTTTAGGGATTTTGACAAATATTGTAATGTCTATAAGCCACTAAGGTAGTATAGATAAATACCTAGGAGGTCTAGATCAGGGTTGGTTGTTGTTGGTTGGTTTGGAAGCTATTGATTGTAGTGAGTTTTGTTACGATGATGGTAGTAGAGTGGAATAAGATAGTTTCTTAGGGTTAGGTCATAAGCTAAGGATACTGGTGTGATCTAGTCAGCCTCCCAGAGGGTACTTACCCTCATTTTGATTGTAATCTTGAAGATGTAATGCGCGCAGTGCAGATTTTGCAGGAGTCTGAACAAAAGAGTAGAGAAGCCATATGTTTGTGGACATATCCCCAGGAGGGCATGAACCATGGTAAAATATTGTGCTGTATTTGTTGTTAATGAATTATTTACTATTCTGTTAATAATTAATTAAAGAATGAATGGTTAAAACTAGATTATAACAACATACATGCATAAGCTTAAAGAAGGAATGAATCTTAGAAGTAGATGAATGATTAATGATGATTATGCATAAGAGAAAGAATCTAAACACAATCCCCAATAATTCCCAGACTGCAAACACCTGAGTATTGTAGTCCTCCATAAATCCATCTCGGGTGAGACTGCGTTGTGTACTTTGTGCGTAGCATTGCCTTCTGGTTTACCAAGAGGGCCGATAGTTTTGAGGGTTTTGTTGGAAACCTATTTGAGATCAGAACTTAGGTCAACCCAATTAACCAACACAACCCTAAGAAAACTAAAATAAATCAACCAAGAAATAGTAAGTTCAAGGATCTTCTGAATACAAAATGTTAAGCCATAAATGAAGAAATGAGAAGCAATTACCCCAACCTCCACTTAACAACCCTTCTCTATGAAAACAACCCTCTCTTTCACGGGATTACCCTCCAAGGGTACTGAGAGTTTGATACGACGTCTATCCCAGGTACCATGGGAGTCCCCCCACAATCACCTTTGTATATACCTAGGAAAGGCCACAAAGGTTACCAACTCGTAGTCATAGTACGGGCAGGTACAATCGACAGTTGAGACTGAACATATGGGCAGGAAATAAAAGTTCGAAGCTCTTCAAGAGAACTGAAGACAAGTGGAACGGTAAGAATCCTTAGGACCCCGAATGGATTCAAGATTCACAAAGCACCGAGACCAAATGAAACTAGTGTTTTCTCAAGAAAACCCCCCAATATACACACTTTACACTACGATTGGTCAAGCTTTGGGGGGGGGAATCTTTGTTTCTCTTCCACATGCGACCTCATGTTTAGCCCCTATGTGAGAGGGGGTTCCCGCATATGCTTATAATAAAGTTGGATTTGTACACTCTCTAGTGTTCTATAGTATGTTTAGTAGTATTGGATAGTTTTCTCACTTTACCTAGTCCAAATACCCTAATCATGTGCTACTGTTGGTGTGCTAATACCAAAAAATGTTCTAGTTGATTTTATTAGTGCATGGTTGATTTTAATGGATCTTTACTCAAAGGGTTCACATCGATGATGTTGGATTATTGAGAGGGGGGGTGGTGAATCAGTAATAGAGCAATTTAATCCTTTTTAACCATAAAATGCAAGTGTTATATCAATGTAGCATTATCATCCAATAGTTGTAGAGTAAATAAACAATGAACAAATGAGAAATCACACACATACACAGTAAACCAGTTTTTTTACGTGGAAACCCAAAGCGGGAGAAAACCATGGAATGCTTTTTCTTATATGTCTTTAATAATTACATTCATTGGAAGCACCAACTTCCTTTTTTTTCCAGCTACAACTGGAAGGAGGCTCCACCCCCCTAGTTTCTCAGGATACAACCTGAGGGAAGCTCCAACTCGCCAATTCTCTGGCTACAACTAGAAGGAGGCTACAACCCCCTATGTTCTCCGAATACAACCGGAAGGTGGCTACAACCACCTGTCCTTGCCCCATCCAACCACCTTGACGTATAAGTAGAATTATGGAACCATTGTCACACTATCACTGTGAGATTTACTACTGTAAACTTGTACCAATCAACCTGCACCAAACAACCTGTACCAATAACTTGAACCATGCATCAACCATGCACCAACCATGCACCAACCTGTACCTCAACCTGTAATCAACCTATACCATAAACAAGTGCATCAACCATGCACCAACTTGTACCAAACAACCTGTAATCAACCTGTACCATAAACAAGTGCATCAACCATGCACCAACCTGTACCTCAACCTGTACCATGAACAAGTGCATAAACCATGCACCAAACTTGTACTTCAACCTTTACCATTAACAAGTGCATCAACCATGCACAAAACCTATACAAATAACATGTCACAACAACATGTCCAAACAACCTATCACAACAACTTGTCTCATCAATGTTATCAACCAAATCATATCTACTCACCAAGATCAATCACCAAGACAACTCTCAAAGATGTGCATCAACCAAGTATAACACAACAACTCATAATCATCACCAAGATCAATATGTGCTTCTAATAATATACCAATACAAGTATGCTACATCATCCATAAACCATGTGTCAACAATACTACTAACAAGTGCCTCCAACCATGTACCAAGTATGTACCAATCATGTGTCAACTAATCATCAACTATGACTCATCAATATGTACCAACATCATCAACTATACACCTCATGTATGTGCAAACTCATCAACTACTTGTTTCAACCATGTACCCAACATGTACCTCAACCAAAAGCCCTCATCAATTTTATCATCCAAATATGATTTGTAACTCTATAATAGACCTGGTGTATATGATCACATACCTGCAAACCTTCCTTAACTTTAACAACAAGAGACTAGCATTTTCATCAAACTTTACTTTAGTCTCACATGACTAGTTTTGGATTAGTCAACAACCCTAACTTGAAATAATCATAACTATGTACCTGTAATGAATAAAGATATGAAAATAGTACACAATGTTATTCAATGTGTTTTATGAAATTCCTCCACGTGTCACTACTTGGAACCTCTTAGAAAAGGAGTTATAGAAAAAATGGCATATCTTTTTGAATTCTGGCTTACTCTAGAGAGAAAACTTGTAGAGCGTGCCCCACACGAAATATTTTTTTATGGTTCTGAAAATGGTACATAAAATACTACAGACTGTACTCTAATAAAAAAATTTGATATTACTGAATTTGGATCTGTTATGAATAATTTATGACGTTTTTATCCGAAACCCCTGTTTTAGACTAGTTTCAGGACTAGCCACAAACCTTATTTTCCACGGAGCGTAACTCCAAAAATACAATGAACCACAAGATGAAATTTGTACCATAGATACTTGGATATGTTTCCTCAATGACCTCCCAATTTCATGGTCTGAATCATTCTAGAAAAAAATGTTATTGCGAAAATGGCGCGATGACCTGTAAATAACATACCTTAGAAAGCATCATCAAAAGAATTTATCCTCCCTTGAATTTCGACCTTCTTTACTTCACCTTCCCTATGAAATTCTGCTTAGATATCATTTGGTTACCTCATTCACTTGTAGATATTCATTTTCTCAAGTGTGATTAAAATGAGAGAGCCTTGCCTCTTATTTATGCTTTCATGTAGCTTCCTCAAGGGATTACCTTTTAACCATCTTAACCCACTTTCCTTATTTTAGGGTTAACCCACTTCTAACCACTTGTTCACTTAGTAATTTCTCCATTAACTTCATTATTTAAATAATTTCTTTTGTATCCACTTTGATTTATAGTACACTCATTACTTCACTTTATTCTTTAAATAATTTCTTCTTTGCAAACACTTTGACTACTTTGACTTTTGGGGGCTTCTAGATGACTCATGAGGGTTCTCCAACTTCACACGGCCATAACTCTCTAACCGTGAGGAGTTATGTGAAATTACACATACCACTAGAAATTGAATGACATGTACTATCCATATAGAATATTTTTTCTTGCAAATATATCAAAACTCGTACCATTATCCATCAAACAAACTTGTGTCCATTACCCAAACCTGAGCTCTCCAACTTCACATGGCCATAACTCTCTAACCGTGAGGAGTTATGTGACGTTAAACATACCACCGGAAATGGAATGACATGTACTATCCATATAGAATATTATTACCTTCAAATATATTAAAACTCATACCGTTATACATCAAACAAACTTGGGTCCATTACCCAAACCTTTGTGCTACCGGAATTCACTACCAGACTTTATCCAAGGGTTGAAATCAATCACTAAGGGTTGACATCAATCTACAATATCAATCTCCAATGGTTGACATCAATGAAAACCAAAAATCCATACCAACTGTCCGTCAACCTAAGCCAATTGTCCTCTAGATGAAACTGATGATGTGTGAGAGAATCAACTCCAATAGAATTCAAAAGAATGAGATACAATCTATTCTTTTCAATGAATTCTATGTATGGGAAGGATACGTGATCTATTATTATTATCACAATCAAGAACTCAAAACTATGCAACTTTCAATTTCAAGGATTAATATGATGCCAAAAAACCAGGCAAATGTTTCCAAAAACTAAAATGCACATGGAAAACCAACTCTTCTTTCAAATGTGTACCAAAAACATTGCTAAGGAATGAAAAAAACCTCTTTGTTTGATAATGTATGCAAGGGGATATGCAAATTTTTCTCTTCTTAACTTTCAAGAGAAATGGAAAATATTGATGTTCGACACAAAGAAATACGAGGCAAAAAAGAAATCACACAAAGTGCACTAAAAAAGGATGAGAACTGAAAGAAAAAAGTGTAAGACAACCCGTTCAATCAATGATTCAAATATGCAAAGGAGAATGAAGACAAACACTCATGAAAAATCATCAGAACATGAGCAACAAAAATAGGGTTGTGGTAGACGAGAGAGTCCTAATCATCCACAAAAGCGAGATGTTTCAATGAAGAAGAAAGGGCTCAAAACCAATCAACCAATGCAAACTCAAAAGAAGGAAATGAAAATGAGTGATAATGTCAAGTTGTCAGTCAAGCACAGTAAAAACAAACTAGGAGTTTCTGGGCTAAAATATTAGGCAAGCTCAAACACACAAGCAAGATGAAAAGAGGATGAGAAATAAAGAAACCAAAACCCGTTAACAAAATAGATGATCAATCTCATCCAACCATCTAGAGTTGATTGCAAAGACTCAAAAAATAACCTCAAACAGTCACAAAGAAATTGAGAAAAATCTAAGAAAAAAAGAAAACAGGCTCATAAACTACTTTGCTACAGGAGGATGCTCCTCCAGAATGGAAAACAGGGCATCCAAGGGGTGATAGATGCTCCAAAATGGCCTGGAAACAAGTTTCTAGGATGCTCTATGGTAGTTATATAGGTGGTGTCGAAGGGGTAAGGGATGCTCTGTAGAGGTCCCGCAGGTCCAAATCTGACAAAAATTCTCAGAAAAAATCAAGGATTTGATGAGTAGAAGGGTGCAAAAGCACAATAAGCAAAGTGTATACCAATTCAAGGGATTCAAAGGGATATAAACCTAATAATAACTATATATTTCTCCCCAGTGGAGTTGCCAATTTATTGTGGTGAGAATTCTCCCCCTGTGGACAAGTTGAGTTCCCCTCACTTGAGTTTCCTACAAGTGAGACAACTTCTAACAAATGGACACTAACATCCTCCTAACTAACTATTCTATTTTCTTGTAGGAGGGTTGAGAGAGAAGGGGAAAATGTATGTGCACTTGATTTTTGACGTTTGTCCTTTCCGCTCCAATGGTTGAGCTCCAATCCAAGCATCTCCCTCACGAAGTCAAATATGCAAGAATAGAGAAGCCTTCTCCTACTACTATCTATGATTAGGTAATATAAACCCTACCAATTGATAACTTACACCAAGTAATTAAATATACAAGAACTGAACAAGAAATTATAAGAGAAATAGGCCAAGTTCTTATATTCAATGAAAAGCAAGAAGTTTACAACCTGATGATGTTGCAATCCTCGAAGCTTCTTCTTCAACCCTTGAACATGAATCCAACTCAACTTCTTGACATAAACAAAGTTTTGGATCTCCTTGAAAATATCATAAGTTTGGTATGATTTTTTCCCATCCCCCTTTCTCACTCTGAATTGGCCTGGTTATATAGGTGCAGTAAGGGCTAACCACTAGGATAAACCAGGAGTGTAGTTGAGGATAAGGTGGACTATGCTAGGATTTGAGTTATCTTCATGGTTATTCTTTCTCCAAAATAGGATGGAAGGAGGCTCAGATCACATCTTGATGCAAACAAAAAAAAAAACCCAGAACCATCGAAGTCTTCCTCGAAGATTCCCCCTAGATTCATGGATTTTGACCAAATATGCTTGGACGCCCCTGTAGAGAGGTGTACAAGGCGTCTAGGATGCCCCCCTAGAATTATAACAAGAGTATGGATGCCCCCCCTGCATGGAAATTGGGTTCCTATGGTCAAACAGAGCCAAGACTGAGTGGAAAAGGTCAGATTTGCAGGGTTTTAAAGGTGTCTTCTTCTTCTTGATGCTCAAGGGGATGTAATGGATCATCCTTTCATGGTGTTGAGGTGGTGACACTTAGGAAAAGTGAAACAAATAAGGTATGCCACTTAGTATAATGGACCATGACATTTACAACATTAACATCACTGAGCAGAGTGAAGTGTGACACTTGCGACACTTTACGAAACTTAGCAAAGGGTGACAAAATGGTGTATAACACGGAGTGAGTATTCTTTCGTACTCATTTTCCCCTTCCTTTGTGGGTTGTGTTAGGGGGTTCATGAGTGTGAATCAACAATTTTATATGCCTATCTTATGGCATTTGTAATTGTTTCTACGACTACGAAATATCCTCTCCTCTTGTGTATTATCCAACATTGGTTGTAAGGGTGGGTCCTAGCAACACATAAATCTCAACATACCATGATCCTTGTGTTAATGGGGGCAGTCTCAAGGGAGTGTTTTTTCCTACTAACATAATGGTTGAATGGTTGTAGGGTGAGTATGATTTCTTTCTTAACCTTCTCCTAACAAAGACTACCTTTATCCAGTTGGGCATATCAATGTGGAATAACATTGGACCCTTGGTTTAATGGGGATATAGCAAGTAATACCTTGAGTTAGTTAGAAGCTAGAAAGGTGGATTAACCTCGTATCATTTTTTTGGTGGGGAGCCAGAGAGAAATACCTTGAGCTATTTGAGGCTTGGAATGTAGATTAACAATGTAACTTGGTATGATGTCGAGATAGCAAGGAATACCTTGAGCTACTTAAGGCTAACAAGGTGAATTAACATCATACCCTTGGTCTAGTGGAGATCTAACAAGGAGGACCTTAACACATTTGAGGCTATAAATGTGGACTCACATCAAACCCTTGATCTAGTGGGGAGAAAAAAATGAATCCTATAGCTAGTTTGGGTTACCAATATGGGATGGCATATTTTCCATTTCATTGATGAGATCTAGCATGAAAACCATATTACCATAGATAATAAATTCTTGATATTCTTACAAGAAGGTGGTGTTAGCATATTTGCATATATATATATATATATATATATATTGATGGTTCTTAATATCATTACATGAAATAAATATATCGCTTTGTATTCATATATGTGCTTATTGTAGGAATATATATATATATATATATATATATATATTGAGAAGCTCTTTATGGGAGTGAAATGTAATGTGGAGTAGTGAGAGCAACATAGCTAGGATTTCACCCTATCCAATCAAGACTTCATGATAATGAGAAGGATAACACCAATGTCTCTGACAAGCCCTAAAAAAGCCTTCATAGGCACTCCTTCCTTAATATATTTAGAGGTTTATCATCATCTCTTAAACATTCCTCTCTAGGACAAATTCATATAGTTCACATTATGGCCACTTCTTCCATTCCAATGGACATTGAATCTCTAGAGAAATTTTAGTTTTACCATCTACATGGATTGATATGTTTTTTCAATGGGTATTGATCTAGGATAGTGGGAATCTGTTAGTGTATCTCTTTCACATGGAATATTCTACTCAAATATGAATCTTTAATTTATTCATGTGACAAAGGATTCTTCATTATAGAATTTGAGTCGACTTCAAAGTAATTTAACCTCAAATTGTGACCTTGGTTATAGGGGTTTATTTAGTTGTGTATGAAACCTTGGTTATAGGGGTTTATTTAGTTGTGTATGAAACCTTGGTTCCCCATGTTTGATCCCACCTTAGATTTTCTTCAACAACTTTTATCTAATTAAGGCTTGCTAACCTTCCTCGTTAGTCCTAGTCTTATGAGTCTTTGGGTGAAATAGGAAATGTCATTGCCAAGTTTCACTTCCTAGGTATAAAAATGGAGAAGAGGCATATACCCACATATGCTCAAATCTATGTGGATATGGACTTCTCCAAGGTATTTCAAAAGAGATCTAGATAGTTTAAAAAGACAATGTCTAGAAACAACATTTTGGACTATGAGAAAACTCTAATTCAATATCAAGATTTTTTTACAATAGGGAATGCAGTGGTCCAATGCTTTAAGATTAACAAGGTTGAAAACCCTTTGGTTGGAGAGGGGAAACTATATGAACCTACATGGTTGAAAGTTATTTAGGAAAAACACCATCTAGTTGGAAAAGTGATATTGTGAGAAGAGAACTCTATCTCCCAACCAGTCACCCCTTCAACTGATGAACCATAACAATATGCTATTTCCACATAATATAGTTTTATCTAACATACTCCCACAAAGTTGATGGATTCCCTACAATCCATGTAGAATTCCTTGTCCTCTCCCTTTACTCCAAGCATCCCAAGGAAGAGAAATAAAAACCTCATTGGGATGATGAAGTAGAAGAACTAGTAGAAACACAATCAACTTTGATTCACTCATTCATCCCAATGATCCTCATGAATGTGAATGGGATAGCGAGGAAAATATTTGAAGTAATTAGGGTAGTTTCACTTGAAACTATACCAATATCCATGGAACCAAGAGTGGAAGGATAATTTTGCATGGAAGATGAGGCCACCCTCAACCATGAAAAGACAATTCCATACTAGGACAACCTAGAATAATGTTTCACCCAGTTAATTAATTGAAATGAAAAAATGACCCATCAATCCACATCATAATACTTGACCAAACATTGGAAATGGAAACATATATTTTGAATGTATTTTTTTATTGTGTTTTAGTGTGGGAAATTTGTATGGATTTACTTACTCCATCAATGCCAAAGGATAGTCACTATTGGGAAGTGGAAATTCTAAATTATCTCGATCCCATATGGAGATGAGGGAAAAATTACTTCATAGAAATTCCACTGGATCCATTAGAAATTGTACCTTGTTTGTTTGGATATTCCTATTCAAAAGTTTTTTAAATCAATAGAATTAACTGTTACTTTTAAAAATAATCTATACATGGATACACTTTCCACTCTTGCGAGTGTTTATTCAAGGAATTCTAGTGGAACCTTTAGAAATATTATGAGGCTTTTAGCCTTTTGGCATCTAGGATATATGTTATTTGTTGGAAACCTCATTTATGAATTTTCTTAATGTTCTTTAAATTCAAACAAACATTGCTTATTCTTCAAATTCAACCTCCAAGTGTCCTCCTTGATTCTGACATATTGTTATCCATATTTTTCATCCAATTGGAAGTACATTTCTCTTTGCAGCTAATCCAATAATTCATATATCTTGGGTATTGGATATGTGTCTTGGTTGTGTTCTTGTTGAGTGTTATGAAGTTAATGCACATCTCCCAAGCCTTGTCCTCCTTAGGCACCAATACAATGGGATATCCACAAGGGGACACACTAGAAATGATAACACCTCATAATACTTGTCCTTGTTAGGCACCAATACATTGGGAGATCCACAAGGGGACACACTATAATTGATAAAAACTTGATCTAATAAATCTTGAATGAGATTATATGTCTCCTCACTTTGCATGATTCAATTTATCTACAAATCAAGATTTGTCAATGGTGACTCTCGTAGTGATTGAAGTTTATGCTCAATTCACCTTGGGGGGGGGGATCCCTTTGGTTTTGCAAAGTTCATATTTCACCAAAATCTAGTTCAACTCCTTTCGATTTGTTGTAGTATAAATTTCAACAACAATGGTATATGTAGGCTTCTCCTCTTTGGGTCATTATGATCAACATCACAAACTTCTTGTTATTGTTAATTAACCATCTGTCTTGATACTAAAAAATTGACACTATCATCTTAATTACATTATTATTGTTTATGAGGTAAGATTTAGGGAAAATGTTAAGGATCCATACTTATCTTAAAGTGTAGAAACCTGGGAAAATTTGACTAATTCTTAAAATTCCAACCATAAAATGTTTGGTGATATTTTTGTAAAAATCTTCAAATTTCTAAGGATTTTATATATTCTGCATTAAATTTTGGAGAATTAAGAGTAAAATATTTTTCCTATAAAATTTGGGCCAATAATTTTAAAGAAAGAATGGAATTGGTGAATCATTTTGTCAAGAAAAATAAATAAAAATGGAAAATTAGTCCATGGGAAATTTTAGCCAGTGAAATTTTCCCTGGTAAGGTTTTCCTTCCTTCACCAATATCCAATTATTAGTTCTTCTCATGAACATGGCATCTATATCACAAATATATCGACTTATAGTAACCAAATCACAAACATATAATAATACAACATCACACTTTGACCCATAACATAGTTACCAACTTAATGAGAACTCTACAAAGTTCTTTTTTTTTTTTTTGGG
>ML798398.1:103800-133012 GCA_009831015.1 Picea engelmannii
GTTTCCCCCTCGAAGAGGCCTGTGAACATTGCTATCTGAATCAAGTGCTATTTCTGTTGCTATTTCGTATATCATTTCTGTGTATTGTGAAGATTATGCTGGATATTTTACTGTTATTCTGTTATTTCTAGCATTTCGTTCCTATTCTGCATATTTTATATATCTGGTATCTTGCAGGATTGGTGTCCCAGTGGCCCGAAGAGCCTGGTATATCGTATCGGGGAAAAAATTAAAGGCACATTGTTGAAGGCCCGGTGGCCCAGTAAGCTCGATGGTCTCGATATCAAGGGAAATAGATCAATGATCAAGATTTAATCTAAGATGATCTAATGGTTGCTAATATTTAGTGTTGACATTTACACATGTTTCAAGAACCTGGTAATCTCGGTGGTCTGGTTAGAATATTGTATATCAGATATCGGATAGGATAAATTGCATGGAGTGCAATGTTAAATGCGTGATACCTGATGCTCCTGATATCATGATATGTTGTGATTTCAATAAACCGATTGACGATCAAGATTGAATCATGAATTATATATGATGGTTGTTGAGTGTTAAGAGTTTGTGTTGTAACTAATGAATCAATTGTGTGATATGGAAAGGAAATTGAGACTGATTTCAAAGGATTTGTACATCCCAATTTTAATGGATGAGTTAAAGGGATCTGGATCTGACCCATGAACATGATGTTTTGCATAGAGAAAAGAATTGGGTATATGGGCATGGTATAAATAATGATCCCTGATCACTTTGAAGTGTGAGAGTGTGAAGTGTAAGGATAAGGAAGTGAATCTTCGAGGCTTTGAGGTCCGAGGATGTGAGAGAATGAAAGAGAAGAAAATGTGATTGTCTAAGGTTGGATGGGAGGTGCAAGGTCAAAAGGAACATTTGAAGTCATGAAGATTGTGAAATGGTGAAGAGTGTTGTGACAAAAAAGGAAAGATCAATATATTTATGCAGGTGAAGGCTTGAAGTAAATAGATGATTTGGTATTGTTTTCAATTTGAGGAGATTTGTGTCTCTAGTAGGTTGGTGCCTATTGTTATAGAAATATTTGCCTCACCTTATGAAATCTTGCAGAGAGGGCCTTATTCCATTCCACCATGCAGACTTACTTTCCCTGATTGATATATCCAGAGACAAAATCAAATATTTTTCCACTTGTACGCACCTTGAAAGCTATACAACAAGCGTATATGCTGGCAACTCCACTACAACCCACATACATCGGGATTTGTTCCAGAAAATCAAAATTAAATGTCGGGTTTCCATGTCACGACAGGAGATCTCTGATCCTTGGCATTCCATATACTGGAACATTCTGACTCGACCCTTCAGTTGCATTTTGAAGGCTATAAAGAAGCCATTTCCGAGCTATGGAAAGAAGAGAGAATTCAACTTTGAGAGCAAAGTTACTCTGGAGAAATTATTACTTCATTATTGAGTCTGCATCCCTTTGTCCTTTAAGTCTGAACACAATGTTCATCCCCCAAGGTATTCCCTTATTGATGGAGAAACTCTTTATCTCCCTTATATGAGATTTCCTGTGGTGGAGGATTGAAGTGGTGGAGGCCCAGTTGGAAGGAACTCGGTTTCTTGGTTCCGAACCATGCCGACAAAGAAGTTTGTAATGTTTTCACTTATGCTGATCATTTATTAATAGAAATACTCATTTCCCATCTAATTGATATCTTGCAAATATATGTATTATTATCCATGGGCATGCTTGTTTTGAATATTAATGGATTATGCTATCTAATGTGCTAACCTGTTATATCATTCTTATATGCTTGCTCTGCTTGTTTGTTGAGAACTTGTTGCAGGTATAAAGCTTTGGGTCAAGGTGCTCAACGGTGGACATCATCAAACATTTGTATGAGGTAGTCCTCTTTATTACTTCTCTTGCACATTAGTTTATATAGCATATGATGGAATTGAGTCCATTTCTACAGTCATACCTATCTATTGTGGTTCACCCTATCCATAGAGATATTTTCCTTGTAACAGAATTGGCGAACATACTAGGGATGAATCTTCTTTCTTAGGGCATGAAGTACTTTTCTCCTTAGATTGATCTCATTTCTATTGTGGTTCTTGTTGTATCATTGCTTGATAGCTCCTGTTCACTCTGGTTCTGAGTTTTCATCCTTTCTCCCTTGCCTAGCCTTGTTTCAAAGCATATACACACCTTTTTTGCTTGATAGTCGCGTATACACAGAGGCTGTCTCACTGAAAGATGCGTATATATGCTCTATTTTCCCAAACAGTCGCGTACACATTTTTCCTTTCCTGTTTGCTTGGTCTCGTGTTTTTTGGGTGGGATTTGATTCTTGCTGAGCCTTATTAGGTCTCTGTAGTTCCTGTTGAGTACATGTGGGATGACAAGAAACCCTCTTTTGGTTGAATTTTTGGGTGAAGTTTTTCTCTTCATCTATTCATTGATTGATATCCTACTTGAGTTATCTCTCTTTTATACACAATAGGGATATATATCAAGTTACTTTTCAGTCCATGCATTTTCAGTTTCGATATATTGAAAATACAAAAAAAAATAGGCATTTTGCATTGCTTGGCATCTTTTTTCTTTTGATTTTTTATCATTATCTTAGTGCATACAGTGAAAAATTGAATTTTTTACTTCTGAATCGCAGAGTTGAATTTGAAAATTGCATCTCTTTTAGGAGCATATCATACATTAAAAGTTAAAGTTAGACTTTGCATTATTTTCATATTTAATTTCTTGTAGAGTCATAACACCATGAGTTTCATCACCATACCTTTTTGAGTAATCATGGCCATAAAATCAACGCTATAATTTAAAATTTATTAGTAACGATTTTATTTTCTAGGGTGCATAAACTAGCCTAGGATTTAGTGCCTTGGAATAGGATTTTGTGAGTAAACTTCTCCAAGGAAATTAAATCAACATATGTGTCTGAGTCAGGGAGTGGAGAAATCCATTGTAAAATTGGTAAGATCAGGAGGCTCCACTCACACCAGAGTTAATCATGAGGTCGCACGAAGTTAGTTGAAGGGATATCCCCCAGATACTCGCCTAGAGTCAGATATATTTATGTGGATTTATTCATATTTGGGGATATTTCTAGTGCCCATACCTCTGGGAGAGGCGATGATTTCAAGGTTTCTGGCTTTGCTACCCTACCCATATGGTGATCCAAACTTACGACTGCTTTCATGTGCATCAGTTATACATTGGTTTATTAATTGCTTGACTTAGGTATCTCATAGGTTACTTGCAGGGGTTATTCTGCTAGTACCCTAGGTCAGATAGGGGTCGTACAACACACATCCTTTATGGAGGATTACTTCTCCAGGGGGATATGACCGACTGGTTGTTAATCCCATGAGGGAACCTATAAATGATTATGTTACCTCTGATATTTAGCAGGGAGTCTCAAGCCCCTCTTGGGTGAGACATACCTTCTTTAGGGAGGGAGGCCACTCAACCACTTTACCCCGTTTGCATGCATATTGACCATTTGACTTTTGGTGTGCTCTTTGTTTATTAGTTGACCTTAAGGGTCTATACTGATTTGTCGTTATCATGGATAGTGGAGTCCCTTTTTCTCCCTTGTTTACCGTTACCCACCCCATGATGCCCTCTCATTTCATGGGGACAAATCCTTTCGCTTTTCATAATGGTATGTAGAATTATGACGCTCAGTCCATGCCTTGGGTCTCTAATCATTTTTCTCATGGTATGTCAGATATGTCTTCACACTTTCCATCCTCTATATCACCTCCTTATGCGAATACAAGTTTTGGGTCTGGGGGCATGATGCCTCCTTATTATCCCTCTTCATTTGGTGGGAGTCATATCCCTCAAACACCTCTTATGGTAGGAGGTTGGAATCTTCCTTCCTACAAATCCACTATGCGAGAAGAAAGTGCCCAAATAGGAAATCATTATACTTATTACACTCTGTCCACTTATCCTTCTTCCGCTATGTTGGTTCCTACGAACACTTTTCCCATGGCAGACCTCTATCTGTCCTCTGGTGTTTCATCCGGGGGGAGTTATTTTTATAGTATGGGCAACCCCCCTCACAAAGTTCCTTTGTCTGGGGGAAACATATATCCTCACGTGAGTAACCCTTATCATGTTGCTTTCTCTTCGCAAGATGCTTCCTCAGTGTCGATTCCCTTACAACCCTTTATGAATTAGTATGGAGGAGGATACTATCCTGCCGGATAGGGACATGGTGTAAATCAAGATCCTTCCTAGCCTGCAATTTCTCAGAACCAATATTTTCTTGGACCTTGGTCTCAAATGTTGCAATTCACTACCGCCACTAGTCCAATCACTATCATTTATACTGGAACTCCATCACCAACCTCTGTCAGTCACGTTGGAGATTGGTCAACGACCTCTGCAATTCATGTTGACGATCCACAACCAACCACTACAAGTCATGCTGGGTGAACAAATATAGTCATTTCTAGTCACACTTCACATGCATCACCAACCTATGTTAGTCATGTTGGGGATTCATCACCAACCTTTTCCAGTCATGTTGGAGATGGGTTGACGACCTTTGCAATTCATGTTGACAACCTGCACCCAGCTGCTGCTAGTCACGCTAGGGGCATCACTCTATTCTCCTCGAGTCATATCGATGTCACATCTCCAACCTCTATACATCATGTAGGATATGACTCTCTCACCTCTGCTAGTCACGTGGAGAGCATGTCACTAGCCATTGGGAATGATGCTGGGGGAATTGAGAAGCCTAGACGTCTCATACGTGAGCCTAAATTCCTTTGCAGGACTTGCGAAGGAAGTCACCTTATCCGTTTGTGTCCTATTACTGCTGGGATACCTAAAGCGTGGGGCTCACCTAAGGGCCCTTTGGATTATGAGGCGTCTGTGGTTTCTCTGCACCATGTTTCTTCATCGATTGACATGACAGTCATGCCGATGCAATCATCACTTGAACTCACTCCCATTTTTAAGGGTAATGTGTCCCTGGACCCTATTATCACAGATCCTTTTCAACCAATGGTTGATACAGCGGTCATGCTGATGAAATCCTCGGCTGACACTCCTCTTCCTATAGGGGATGATTCTTCTCTTAACCTTGTTGTCTTGCATCCTGTTCAACCAACGGTCGTGTCGATGCAATCTTTGACTGGCACCACCCCTATTTTTGGAGGTGATGCATCTCTTGAACTTTTCGTTTCACATCCTATTCAACCAATGGTTGAAGAAGTGGTCATGCCGATGAAATCTTCGGTTGACCCCACTCTTCTCTTGGAGAGTGACAAGTCTAAGGGAGTGGTCACGCCGATGAAATTTTCGGTTGATTCCGCTATTATGGTTCTAGTTCTAGTAATATACCTCCTATATCATGTTGTCAACATTCTTGACAACACTCCTTCTGAACACGAGAGAGTTTTTCTCTCCCTGATTTCACTCGATCCAAGTCTTTAGGAGATTCCCTTTTATTGGGACGGTCTTGTAGGGTATCCAATGCCCCCTCCTATGTCTTTTCCTATAAGAGACAGTATCTGATCTATCAAAAAGACTATATACTCCGTTAGTGCGTTATCCTCCTCGAATTGCAGAGCTTTGGGTTTTCCTAAGATTATGTCAGCCATTTGTAAGATAATGACATTTCACAGAAGTCCAACATGGGAGCCTTGGCCTCCCCCTTGAATTTCTGCCTAGAAACCTCTTAACGAGTCCGAGTTAAGCTCTTTTCCGACTCGTTCAAAAAGGGAAAAGATTGTTGAGTGATTTGTCCCCTTCACACTCATTAAATTGGATTTGAAAGATCATGAGTCTTAGTTAAGCTCTTTTCCGACTCGTTATCAAAAAGTGAAAAGATCGCTGAGTGAACTTGTCTTTTTCACACTCGTAAATTGGTTTTGAAAATACGTCTATTTGGCACCAGTTTATCCATTTTTAACACCAAGTAGACTAAAAGACATAAAAAAAAGGACATTTTTTTTGCGTTACATTGTGATTTCATCTCATACCCCTGCTTGAAGTATTGAGCCTATAGTCAGTTCCCGCTTTGCGTTATAAACCGTTTGCCTAAGCAGTTTTGCATCCTCAACCAAGCAGAGCCTTGTTTATATCCTTCGCAATTTGACACCCTATACCTAGGAGGGAACATTCCCCTGAGTGTCCATCTCCCGCATGAACTTCCCTGCATTGAGCATAGGTACCACTGTTGGAACTAGTTTTGCTTACTTGTGACACTCGTTTCCTCATCTGTATCATAACATTCGTTTGTTATGAAAAAACAAAAAAAGATGGGTGGCAAGGGAGTATTATCTTATATCGGCAATAGTCGTGTCTCCTTTGAAAAGAGCACAAAGTGATTTGAGTCCATTCATCATAATTTTGGGTTTAGCATGGCCTTAGGAAGATGAGATCATTACAGAGTCTTCTCTACCGACTGGTTACTCTTCCAGTCCCTACATAGAACTTAATTGATGCCTCCTGCATATCATGATTTTATCATTGGGTCTATGCTGCCAGAGTCCACCATATGTCTCTTTCTCTTTTTCAAAGGAAGTCTATTAACCTGTGTCAGCCACTCCTCTGAACTCTTAACTTTGCATGTCAGTCGTACCCTTAGTTTGTCTCAGAATCACATGATAATTTAATCCTATCATGCACCCTGGCCCTACTTCCATCATTGGTAGGTAACCTTGAACCCAACAGTCAACATTTCATCATTGGTTGTTGACTGGGTGGTTTCCCTTGTGTTCGAAGACAAGACATCTATTCACACATTGGGATTTGTGCAAGTGTCTTGGATGCCATTAGCCTTATTGGTGGTCTCCTCGCCTTTGTCAACATTTTTTCATCATTGACTTCTATTCAAAGGGTCTTTTTCATGTATCGCTTGCACTTGGGACATGCAAAATATGCACAAGGTCGTTGGTTCGTGAACTTGTTCTTCGTCCGATTTCCACCAAATCATGAAGCTCCTGCTTTGTACCTCGTGCTGACTGATGAGATATTCCTTAATTGTCTCCTTTCAGCGGGTCTCTTTCCATCAACATCAACCCATTTATTCTGGAAATGAGGCATAGAGTTTTATGAGTACCTTGAGGCTTGCGATCATTAGTGGTAGGCTCTCTCGCCATCTACAGTTGGGAATACATCAATGTCTCCTGATCGATGGATTATTTAGGTGTTCGACACCGACTCCTCTATTCACACTTGTAAGAATGTACTCAGTGCCTTGATACCTAATTTCATTATCGGTAGGTTGTCTCACATTTTTTAATGGTATGCATCAATGACCGGTAATCAAACGATGTCTCATTGTGTTCGACCTCAACTCCTTTATTCACATGATGTAGACTTTCACCTTTGGTGGATTGTGTAGAAGATTTGAAGATATCACTATGTGGCCACATCTTTCCTGAGTTGTTGGCTCCTTTTCATTTGGACCAATACCTATACAAATTCAGTGATCATGGGAGATCAGATTGAACTCCATGGTATACAAATATCTTCAGTTTGGTTATGAGACTAGTTCTACTGGGCCTTGTTCGTGACTATGACAACTATTGGCATGTAACCACATTTGTATTTGCCTATTCATGGCCACAAACACTTGTTTGGTATATTTTTCACATGGATCTGCAATGTATTTTGGCATTCATGTATGCAAAGTTAGTACAGAATGTAATAAGCGATCGAGTTCATCGAGCTGGTTCTCTACCACTTCACTTCTGGGTTATTTAGAATGTATTTCAGCCATCGCAGATTCTCCTCTGACCTCACACATTAGGGGGCATCTGTTATGGAAAGATTTTCCTCACCCTATGCAATCTTGCAGAGAATGCCTTATTCCATTCCCCCATGCAGACTTACTTTCCCTGATTGATAAATCCAGAGACAAACACATATTTTTCCACTTGTACTCACCTTGAAAGCTATACAACAAGCGTATACGCTGGCTGCTCCACTACAGCCCGCTTACATCGGGATTTGTGCCAAAAAATCAAAATTAAATGTCGGGTTTCCATGTCATGATAGGATATCTCTGATCCTTGTCCTTCCATATACTAGAAACGTTCTGACTCGGCCCTTCAGTTTCATTTTGAAGGATATAAATAAGCCACTTCCAAGCTATGGAAAGAAGAGATAATTCAACTTTGAGAGCAAAGTTACTCTGGAGAAATTATTACTTCATTATTGAGTCTACATCCCTTTGTCCTTTAAGTATGAACACAGTGTTCAACCCCCAAGCTCTTCCCTTATTGATGGAGAACCTATTTATCTCCCTTATATGAGCTTGCCTGTGGTGGAGGCCCAGTTGGAAGGAACTCGGTTTCTTGGTTCTGAACCATGCCAACACGGAAGTCTGTAATGTTTTCACTTCTGTTGATCATTTATTAATAAAAATACTCCTTTCCTATCCAATTGATATCTTGAAAATATATGTATTATGATCCATGGGCATGTTCTTTTTGTATATTAATGGATTATACTATCTAATGTGCTAACATGTTATACCATCACTATATGCTTGCTCTGCTTGTTTTTTGAGAACTTGTTGCATGTATAAAGCTTTGGGTCAAAGTGCTCAAACATGGACTGTTACACATCAAAATTACTCACTTTGATAGTGTCGCAAGTGTCGCATTTTGCTCACAAGGTCGCAAGTGTCGCATGTTGCTCACAAGTGTCGCAAGTGTCAGGGAAGCATACTGCCATGATGCCTATGTCGTGCCTATAACGACATGAGAAGGACACTTGAAACACCTCAAACATTTGATTTGGAAGAGGAGAAATAAGTCAACAAGCTTGCAAACCTTTTTCCATCTGAAAGCACCTCAAAAACTGAGTTTTTGGAGGGGAGCGCTCCCCCTTACACTATCTCGGAGCGCCGACGCTCCCCCTTACACTGTCAGGGAGCGTTATAAAGCTCCCCTAGCCCTTTTGAGGGAGCGCTATAGATTTTGAAAGCGCCGGCGCCCTCCTAAAGCCTACTAGGGAGCGCTACAATGCTCTGATGGTCCTTTTGAGGGAGCACTACCTATTCTGGGCAGCAGTTGAGTTGTTGAGAGGAATGGGGGAAGGATCTTTTCATTCTTAGAAGGCAGTTGAGCTCGAATCCCTAGTCCAGCCATGATCTTAGGGAAGATCCTCAACTGAAGGAGGAAAATCCTCAACTTCCCCAAGGATATCTCAAGTGGTTAAAGCCTCTCCAAGGCTATATAAGAAAGCTTTCTAATGGTGAAAGAAGATTGGAAAAGGAGAATCACATCAAACTTATGATCTCATAAGTGGTGCTGGAGCTGATTGGAGGAAGAATTGCTAAGCATGAAACCTATGATCTCATAGGAAACACACAATCATCCAAAGGAGAGTGATCAATGAAGCTGTTGTCATCCAGGTTGTGGATCTTTCAAGCAAGGGTTAGATGAAGGGGACTTGACGAAGCTATCGCATTCGTATCTACGATTGTAAGTACCGCTGTCGTTATTCTCATTAATATGACACGCTTGGCCTGTTTCTTTCTAGTTTGTGTCTGATGTTACATGAACTTATCATCGGTAGATAGATATGTTTTCAAGCTAATATCAATAGAGTAGGAAGTGGTCATATCTTGTTTTGTCCACAGGATCCAACGAGGAGCAAAGGATCAGAGTGCAACTCGGAGCGTGCAGGGACAAACGTCGATAAAGAGGTACTTCTGTTACCCTCCCTTCTCATATGTTAGTTTGGATAGATTTGAAAGGAAGTCAGTGTCCACATTAAGCATTTTCTGTCTTATAGTTAGGGTCAAGATCTTTGAGGCAATCTACCTGTCTGCAGGGAGATTTTCCTACAACAGAAACTGGCGACTCCATTGGGGAGATAGCCTGAAATCAAAACTTCTTGTTTTGATTTCTCCTCATTGACCTAGTTCTACACCTTGATCGTTTCAGACCTAGTTCACTCCTCTTTTGATTGGTTTCATGAGCTGGTTGGCTCCCTAACCCATCATACTCAGCTTAATTGTCGAAATTGGATTGCAATTTTTTGAATTTTTTGACATTTCTGGGAATTTTTGAACCCGGCTCCCCTGTCCCTGTGTTAACAGAGCGCCGACGCTCCCTAATAGCTTTGCACAGAGCACTATAATGCTCCTTGCCTTTGGAAACATAGCGCCATCCCTCTTTTGGCCAGTAAACCTTCTAGAATTGTTTTTTCTGGGTTTTGCCTCTGTGTCTCTCCTGTTGGGTAACCCTGTGAGCCAATGCTTCTTCCCTTCCAGCCTTGACATCTGTCTTTTTTAAGAATGAACATCTTACTATTTGGATTTTGTAGCCTTCTTCACTATTGTTATTGAGTTTTTCTGTTGTTTGGAGTCCAAGACCCATGCATCGTCTTTCTCTCTGTTTAACTGAGTAAAAACCCTGGTGAGGGTCATCAAAGGCCTACAAACCTCTTCATCTTGATTTTAGTCAAGATCATTGTTCTTCAACTCTTTATTTTGGGTGTGAAGTTTGTTTTCTCTTTGATTGTTTCTTTTCTTTCGATTTTCATTTCGATTGCAACGAAAGGGTGTATTGTTTGTATGACTTTTGCTTGTGCTAGTTTGATTTTCATTCATACAAAAAGATAATTAGCAAGACGAGCATTCTGTTGAATTGATAACTATTCATATGCAAACAATAAAAGGCATCTTCATGATTGATTATGCATGTTAGAAGGCATCTTCATGATTGATTGTGCATGTTAGAAGGCATCTTAAAAATTTTTAGCGTCACATCAGGATTTGATTGAGAAAAAAAGAATTGTTTGAGGACACTCCTTGTTCGTGCTTGTTAGTGAAAAGGACTCTCTCTTTCCCTTAGATAGATGTTCATCGAAAAGAAATGACTGCTTATAATATTTGATGCATTTTTGGGACTGAGTCATAATTCCATTCGTTTCACTTCCATGCACCCCTTTTACGTAAAGAACAACCATAAAATCAACGCTAATTAAAAATTATTTAGAACTTTTTCTTTTCTAGAATCCTCCACCAACAGTAGACTAGGCTTAGTACTTTGGATTAGGCTGTGAGCATAACTCTCCAAAGTTTTCAAAACAAACATTAGCATACTGAGTTAGGGAGAGTCAAATCCAATTATCGTATAAGTCTGCCAGGGATCCCCCTCTCACACAGGGGTTACGCACGAGGTCTCATTCGGGTGAGCTACGTGGACTAACCCTTCGTGGTTTAATTGATTGTGGTGGTCAGATCGTATTATGGGGATCACTTTGAGGTAAATCAACAATTACTGCGTGGAAGCCTTGTAGTTGATTTCGGGCTCGATACCCTGCCCGTACGTTCGGATCGGACTGTCGACTGTTCCCGCCCGGGGGATGACTGCGAATTGGTAACCTTAGTGGCCATAATCTTTAGGGTCTTACATAAGGTGACGGTGATGGGAAGTCTCACTGTACCTGGAGTAGACATTGGTCAAACTCACTTGGGCTCCTTGGAGGGTAAATCCAAAATTACTGCGTGGAAGCTTGCACCAAGGCATAAGTCCGTTAAGAAGGTCGCCATTGTAACTGTTCCACCCTATCCCCGCCCCTTCTGGACTTGATCATGCGACGTTGGATTTCATAACCAACTAGTACGGTCATCAAAAGAAGGTCCTGTTTGCTTGGTTGTGATTCTTAGATTATATTAGCGTATGCTGTTTCTTTTACTTAGTGGACCTTAGGTCGAGTCAGTGTTAATGGCATCGAATCCTGGGAGTACCAATGGAGGAACCCCTTCTTCTGGGGAACCTTATACCTTTCCTTCATTTGGAAACTTTAGTCCTCCATATGTTGCCACACTGAGTCTTCCAGGACTCACTATTGGATTACCAGTTTGGTTGTTCCCCACTCCGGTGATCCTGAATCCTCCCAATGTTTCAGTTGCACCTAATACTTTGGATGTCAATACACCACCCACATATCAACCTCATGTCGACTTTTTTCCTTCTTCGCCCATCAAGTATCCTTCCATTTCTCCTTCTTCGCCTAGTGAAATCTCTAAAGAAAGTAGCTAGGTTGATCAGAAGAAGAAGAAACTGAAAGAGAAGAAGAAGAAGAGCCCGAAAAGGACCAAGGCCCCAACAACATCAGATGTTTGCTCTAAGAAACCAGTTACTGTTAATAGTACTGGGAGTGTTGATGAGATCAACAAGATTAAAATGAAGAATCCAAAACCCAAATTCCCTTGCAGCCTTTGTAAGGGTGACCATTTTCTGAGGGATTTCCCCGGTCTTATCCAGGTCTTAGAAATGCGGTCCTCTATGTCATCGGCCTCTGTCGGTCATGTCGATGATACCCCGTCAACTAGTGATGTTCAGGTTGGTAAGAAGAATAAAACTGTCAAGTTCCCTTGCATGTTATGTAAAGGTAATCATTACTCTCACCTTTGTCCTCGCATGGACGAGGCTTCTTCTTTTTTGGAAAAAATTCAACTTCCAAAAGGTTATCGTAAGCTTTCCTCTGACCCATCATTGGTTGATGGACTGGTCAATCCGGTTCCATCCCCGGTCAGTCCAGTTGATCAAGTGGTCAATCTAGTTTCCTCCTCGATTGAACCACAAACCCAAGTGGCTGATCCAATTCCGTCGTCGATAAACCCCACTCTTCATCAAAAGAGTGACACCAAAGTGGTCGATATTTTTTCATCCTCGGTCGATCCCACTCTCCCGTTAGAGAGTGACACCAAAGAGGTCAATTCGGTTTCGCCATCGGTCGATCCCATTCCTCCATTGTGGAATGTCGAAGTGACTGATCCAGTCCCTTCCTCAGTCAGTCCCACTCTTCCTCTGAAGAGTGCCAAAGTGGTCGATCCAGTTTCGCCATCGGTCGATCCCATTCCTCCATTGCGGAATGTCAAAGTGACTGATCCAGTCCCTTCCTTGGTCAGTCCCACTCTTCCTCTGAAGAGTAGTAAAGTGGTCTATCCAAGTCCACCATTGGTTGATCCGATCCATTCATCGGTCGATCCTACTCTCCTTCTAGAGAGTAAACCTGATACTGCCCATGTTTTTCTTGTTAATACAGACTCTACCATGCCTGGGGGCATTCCTCCTCCTCCTGTGCAACCCCCTCCAAGTACTAAAGCCATCCTTTTTGATTGGGGTGCGCTAACTGAACCTCGTCTTCCCTCCCACATTCCTTTTCAGATTACGGTACAGGTTCGTGGTTGGGACATTCCTCAAACGCTGATAGATGAAGGTGCATCCGTTAGTATTTTGTCTTCTATTTCTTGGTACGCTTTGGGTTGTCCATAGCTTGCACCGGTTACACGGAATCTGTTAGCTTTTAACATAAGAACTAGTCAACCTTTAGGGATCCTTCCTCAGTTTATTGTAACTTTGGGAGGGAAAACTGTCTTTATCGATGTCATGGTAGTCCGAGACCCCTTGGATTTTGCTCTACTCCTTGTGCGGGATTATGTCTATGCTATGAAATATTTTGTATCCACCCTTTTCCGTGTGATATCTTTCCCTCACGATGGAACAATTGTGACTATTGATCAACTTTCATTCATCAGCCCCGACTGGGTTACCTCCCTAAGTGGTTCTTATATGCAGACAGTATCACCCTCGCCGCATGTGAATTATGTGGCGTTGTCTCCCATGACTTCAACTTCCGATGATTTGGATCCGGTAGTTGACATGGTGATCTCTTCGGTAGGATTATTGGATCCTGATCTCCTTACTCCTATCGCGACCATCGATATGTGTTCCTTCTTGAGTGATTGTCTTCCATCCAGCGAAGATCTCCTGGAGGCCATGACCACGTTTTGTCCCTTGACATGGTATCCTTCCAGAGCGTTATCCTCTCGGAAGCCATGATCAAGAAGTGACCACGAGCATAGTTTCTCTTCTCTGTGGCAAGCTCGTTAAAAAATGAAACAGAGGTCACGAGCATAGTTTCTCTTCTCTGTGGCAAGCTCGTTAAAAAATGAAACAGAGGTATTCAGCATAGTTTTCTTCTCTGTAGCAAGCTCGTTAAAAAATGAAACAACAATATGGGGATCGAACCTGGAACCTTGAGCATAGTTCTTTCCCTGTGTCAAGCTCGTTAAAAAATGAAACAATCACCTCTCCCTTCAAGTTGAGTCTTTCGCCAGATCTCGTAGATGTCGAGTCGAGTCTTTCGTTAGGTCTCATTTTTGAACCTTCATTTCATCCACCTATATCCTTTTTCTCCATCTAGCACAGAAATTGGTGACAACCTCAAAGTCGGTGAATGAATTGAAGCTTGGGGGGCATGTCTCCAGCCTTTGATGATCATTCTGGAGTCAAGCCACCATCTTTCAAGCTGGGGGCATACCGAGCTTAGTCTTTGTTCTTTCTCGTGCTCATAAATACATGAGAATGCAACCGGGTAAACTTTTATCTCTTTTTCGGACCCGTATGGATACGAACACACGAAAAAGGAACCCCCCTGGAGTCTCCTTTAAACCCTTTTCAGACTCTCTAAATATGAAAAGATTGTCGAGTGACCTTGCTTCCTTTCACACTCGTTAAAAGGTCAGAAAGGGCGTCTTTCAAGCGATAGTTTAACCCTTTTTCAGTCTCGTTAGACTACTATACGAAAAAGGAACTGAGAGAGTTCTCTTTTAAGTGTTTTTCCAAACTCTATAATCCCGAAAAACCTTCGAGTTTTTTGTCTTTGGACTCGTTAAAGCACACATCGATAGGCCCATATGGGACGAAACCCTTACTTCTTCCGGTTCATTAAACAAAGGAAGAGGAACTTACCGAAGGTGAGTTATATCAAGCATGTGTTATCCTCCTCGAGCTCATTAAATCAAAAAGAGGTACTCGTCTATCTAGATGGGGGAAAAAATTGAAAGGGGAAAGCCAAGAAGTCTCTTGAGAACATCATCCAACACTTCTTAGAGTCGCCCTTGAACACGAAACTTTGTCATTTGCACGTATCATAATCTGCTGAACCTCTGCACTGAGCCAATCCTTCGAGTTCCTTTCACTCCTTTGGGTCACCCGACGCAAGTCACAATACCCACTGCATAGTTTTGGTCCATGTCATGTTTTGCTGTTGTGCCTCAGTGTTCAAGGGAAGTATCTGCCTCGAGAGTCAGCCATCCCAAATATCTTGCCTCAAAACCTGTGTCAGTCCATGTTCATTTGATCTGCCAATTACATCTCCATATCCGTTTCGTGTCGTTGATGGGGGATACATCAAGGCCCTCACTCGACGAGTCTATTCCTGTCGACTCCAACACATTATCCAGGAATTAGGCTTAGAAACTAGTTATTACTTTGGGATCTGCATGCCTCAATGGCAGGCCTCCTCACATTTGACAGTGGGTTTACATCATTGACCCCTGATCAAATGATTCCACGGATGTTCGACCTTAGCTCATCCATTCACATTCGTTGGAATGTACTAGGGTACCTTGGGAATCATTGACGTTAATGGTGATCTCCCTCGCACTTGTTAACGGTTTACATCATTGACCAGTAATCAAGTGGTTTCTGCCATGTTCGACATCAGAACATCTATTCACATGGTTAGAATCGTACCACATTGGGATCGGTAAGAAGACCCTGGGTTGAGTGATCACCTTGATATATACTTTGCCCAAGCTGCGAAGGAGTTTCTCTTGGACAAATGACACATATGCTATCACATAGATCCACTTTGTATTGGTCGTGGCTATGTCTTGTCATCTCGTAGATCCACTGTGCATTCTTCGTGGCTACGATCAGTTCATGTCATTTGAGTATAGATCCACAGTGTATTTTCGGTGGCTATACCTTTTATCAATACAATTATGGATCCGATGTGTATTTTATGGCGGTCATATCTTGCAAGTCTTGATCACCCAATCATAGGTATGCCTGCCTTGGGTTTTGAAACATGTCATAATATTTGTTGGATGTTTGTGTGCATCTTTTGTCAGGTTCTCCAAGTCTATACCCTTGCTTGAGAGTCTACAAAGCATTTCAGTTATCAGTTCACATCTTCTAACTTCATACTTTGGGGGGAAATCTGTTACACATCAAAATTACTCACTTTGATAGTGTCGCAAGTGTCGTCATTACAAATGTCACAAGTGTTGCATTTTTCTCACAAGGTCGCAAGTGTTGCATGTTGCTCACAAGTGTCGCAAGTGTCAGGGAAGCATACTGCCATGATGCCTATGTCGTGCCTATAACGACATGAGAAGGACACTTGAAACAACTCAAACAGTTGATTTGGAAGAGGAGAAATGAGTCAACAAGCTTGCAAACCTTTTGCCATCTGAAAGCACCTCAAAAACTGAGTTTTTGGAGGGGAGCGCTCCCCCTTACACTATCTCGGAGCGCCGACGCTCCCCCTTACACTGTCAGGGAGCGTTATAAATCTCCCCTGGCCCTTTTGAGGGAGCGCTATAGATTTTGAAAGCGCTGACGCCCCCCTAAAGCCTACTAGGGAGCGCTACAACGCTCTGATGGTCCTTTTGAGGGAGCGCTACCTATTCTGGGCAACAGTTGATTTGTTGAGAGGAATGGGGGAAGGATCTTTTCATTCTTAGAAGGCAGTTGAGCTCGAATCCCTAGTCCAGCCATGATATTAGGGCAGATCCTCAACTGAAGGAGGAAAATCCTCAACTTCCCCAAGGATATCTCAAGTGGTTAAAGCCTCTCCAAGGCTATATAAGAAAGCTTTCTAATGGTGAAAGAAGATTGGAAAAGGAGAATCACATCAAACTTATGATCTCATAAGTGGTGCTGGAGCTGATTGGAGGAAGAATTGTTAAGCATGAAACCTATGATCTCATAGGAAACACACAGTCAGCCAAAGGAGAGTGATCAATGAAGCTGCTGTCATCCAGGTTGTGGATCTTTCAGGCAAGGGTTAGACGAAGGGGACTTGACAAAGTTGTCGCATTCGTATCTACGATTGTAAGTACTGCTGTCGTTATTCTCATTAATATGACACGCTTGGCCTGTTTCTTTCTAGTTTGTGTCTGATGTTACACGAACTTATCGTTGGTAGATAGATCTATTTTCAAGCTAATATCAATAGAGTAGGAAGTGGTCGTATCTTGTTTTGTCCACAGGATCTAGCGAGGAGCAAAGGATTGGAGCGCAACTCAGAGCATGTAGGCACAAACGTCGATAAAGAGGTACTTTTGTTACCCTCCCTTCTCATATGTTAGTTTGGATAGATTTGAAAGGAAGTCAGTGTCCACGTTAAGCATTTTCTGTCTTAGAGTTAGGGTCAAGCTCTTTGAGGCAATCTACCTGTCCGCAGGGAGATTTTCCTACAACATGGACATCATCAAACTTTTGTATGAGGTAGGCCTCTTTCTTACTTCTTTTGCACATTAGTTTATATAGCATATGCTTGAATTGAGTTGATTTCTACAGTCATACCTGTCTGTTGTGGTTCACCCTAGCCATAGAGAGATTTTCCTCGTAACACCTATAGTCATTGTTGAGTTGGTACTCAGTTGAGGGGATTGGTGTCTCCTACAAGTTGGTTTCTACAAACATTACATTTGTAGGTTGGTGCCTATAAGAATTGTTGAGTTGGTTCTCAGTTGAGGAGATTGGTATCTCCTGTAGGTTGGTGCCTCATGATTTATTAAGAAAACGTTTGAGGTTTTTTCCCTATTGGGTTTCCACGTTAAATATTTTTCTATAGTGGATTGTATGTTTGTCTATACATTTCTCATTTAATTGCTTATTATTGGTGAAGTAATAATTTGATAAATATTGTAAGAAAACAAAGAGTAGTCTTATGTTTATTTACCCCTCCTCTCAGTATAAGTAAGTGTGCCAACAATTGGTATCAGAGTGGGTTCCTTCAGGAATAGTCTAACCATTGGAAGGTGAATCCATGTATCACACATGGATAGACATGAATGTTTATCTACAAACAAAGCTCCATTATTTGATGGATCAAACTATATTTTCTGGAGCATAAGAATGAGAACTTATTTGATGGAAATTGGGTTTGACATTTGGAGTGAAGTCAATATTGGTTACACAACTCCAACAACTCCACCTTTATATGTTGTTGGAAAGAGGCCCAGTGACAATAATGATAAGGCCATGAATTCTATTCTAAGTGGTCTGACAGATTCAAAATTTTTCAAATTCATGTACTGTGTTTCAACAAAAGCAATGTGGGACAAGTTACAAAATATATATGAATGGGATGGAAAGGTCAATAAGACAAAGTTACAAACCCATAGATGAAAATTTGAGAATATTAAGATGAAATAAGAAGAGAGTTTTGCAACCTGTTTTCTACATATAGATGAGATTGTCAACACTATCAGAGGACTAGGTGAAGAGGTTCAAGAGACCATCATTGTGAAAAAAGTGCTTATATCACTTCCCTCAAGATTTGATCCCAAGATATTTTCTATTGAGGAAATAAAGGACCTAGACAATATGACAATGGATGAGTTACATGGAATCCTCACTGCATATGAAATGAGGAAAAAAAAATATAGCCAGACAAATCCATCAAGAAAGGAAGCATCCTGTAAGGAATCAAATAAGATAAAGATAGAATAATACAAGACAATGACAACTCATATAGTGAATCAAATGCAAAATAAGCTAGCTTTGTCAGAAAACTCAAGAGAGAAACGAGAAAATACAAAAGTAAGCTTCCCTTCAAATGATTTAATTGTGGAGAAGTAGGACACTTTGATGCTAAATGTCATTATAAAAATATAAATAAAGAATAATATTCCAACTTCAAAAGGTACAAGAAGGGAAAGATTGAAAAAAGAAGAAAGTTCTTCAGACAAAAGAAGAATATGAATACCAATGAGGACAACAGATCGTCTGATGATAGTGATAGTGAAACATAATAGATTCTCTTCATGGGTCTAGAAACACAGACTAATGTCATAGAAAATAGAAACATAGATTCAACAAAAGAATACAATCATGAGATATATGCAGAAGTGGATCTTGAAGGAGAGCTCATATGTGTTCTAAATGAAATAGAGAGACTAAGGAACAAGAAATGGCTACAAAAGGAACAATTGGAAAAGTAAATAAAATAAATACTCTGTACAAAAGAAAGCTTTGATGACACTGAAAAAATTATTATCAACCTAAAAAATCAAGTGGAAGAGGCAAAGACAATTGGAGAAGTTTTGAGAGCTCAACTAAAATAAAAGGAAGATATTTCTAGCATCCTAGAATGTAAAACAATTTATCTAATAAAGGAATTGGAAAAATAAAATGCCAACCTGAAATTTGGAAAGAGATCTGTAGCTCTAGATGAATTCCTAAATTGTCAAAGATCACCATTTGACCAGACTGATCTTGGCTATAGTGAGAAGAAAGAAACAATCAAAGAAGATTTAACCTCCTTAAAACATGTGAGTGAAATAAAAACCAAGAGTTATGTTGTTGTGCTAAAAAATCCTATCAAGGTTGAAGACAACAGGAGGGAAAAACAAAATGTTCCACAAGGGACATATTTTCCTCAAAAAGACATAATCAGGAAGACTTTTACATCAAGATGGAATCATACAATCTGGTACCAAAATTCGTTTTTTGGCTGTTGTTACTCTTGGAATGATTTTGGTATTAAAGCTATAGATTGCAGAATGAATGCAAAAGGAAGTTACATGAGGAACAACAATAGATATGCCTATGAATTCTCAAAGAGAAATTACAACTCATTTTCATCGTTACTGAATTATAACATTATATGTTATAACTGCAACAATTATGGACATATAGAAAAATTCTGCATAATTGATTTTAGAAAAAATAAGAAAGAAGAAACCCCAACAATCATTGAAAGAACTCAATAACAAAGGGAACACAAGAAAGAAAAATATGTGTTCATATAAGCTACACTACATGTACAAAATAATAAAGATAAGTGGTATATTGAAAGAAGATGCTCAAGCCACATGATAGGAGATAAATCAAATTTTATCACCTTGAGTAAGAATGAAGGTAGCATTTCCTTTGGAGACAATGGAACTTGAAAGATAGTTGGAAAGGGCACTCTTAGTCTTGAAAACAAAAGGGATAAGGTAGAACAGATTCTGTGTGTTGAATACTTGAAGAAAAATATTCGTAGTGTAAATTAGATGTGTGACCAAGGAAACACTCTTACTTTTGACTCCCAAGAATGTAAGATCAAAAAGGAAAATATAGGGAAGTTGGTCACAAAAACAATTAGAACCCCAAACAATGTATATATTCTTGATGAGAATAATGGAGTAAAATGTTTCATGGGGCAGACATATGAAATTTGGTTGTGTCATAAAAGAATGGGGAATATGAAGTTTGACAACCTAGTAAAAATAAGCACCAAACAAACAGTAAAAGATATTCCAAAGATCACAAAACCCTCAAACAATATTTGTAAGCAGTGTTAGCATGGAAAACTATCAAGGATACGATTTAAAAAAAATAAATATACAACGTCCAAACCATTAGATCTTGTGCATACATATCTCTGTGGACCAACAAGAACACAAAGTCTACAAGGAGAGAATTATTGTATGATACTCATCGATGATTATACAATTTTGACTTGGGTTTCCTTTCTCAAAAATAAATCTGAGGAATTTGAAAAGCTCAAAGCATTCAAATCTTTATTTGAGAATGAGACCGATTTGGAAATCAAATGTTTAAGGTTAGATAATGGAGGTGATTTCCCATCCAATGAATTTTAATAATTCTATGAAACTCGTGCAACAAAAAGACAGTATGAAGTTGCAAGAACTCCTCAACAAAATGGAGTAGTTGAAAGGAAAAACATACATGTACAAGAGATCACCAGGACTATGTTGAATGACGAAAAAGTATCAGACACATTTTGGAGAGAAGTAGTTTACACTGTTGTTTACATTTTGAACATAGGGAAAATTAGAGTCAACAGTGATAAGACACCCTATGAATTATGGAAAGGCCAACCTACATCTTTCAAATACTTCAAAATATTTGGAAGCAAGTGTTACATCAAAACAAATGATGAGGATATTGGCAAGTTTGACTCAAGAGAAAATGAAGAAATTTTATTTGGTTATTCATCAAGAAGCAAATCCTATAGATGTTAAAACAAAAGACTAAAAAATATTGGTTAAAGTATAAATGTTAAAATAGACGAAGCAAGACCTCATAATAAAAAACTGTTAACAAAATAAATAGAATACATTGAAGTAGAAGAAGAATAAGAAGAAGAGGAAGAGGAGGAAAATGAAGAAGAAGAAGAAGAAGAAGAAGAAGAAGAAGAAGAAGAAGAAGAAGCAAATGAAGAAGAGGAAGAGGAAATAGAATTCCAAGAGAGGAAGAGGAAATAGAATTCCAAGATACACAAACCCCTTCAAGGTTTGTGTAGAAGAACCATCCAAAAAACTTAATTATTGGTGATATAAATGTAGGAACACAAACATGCGAAAACTGGTAAGCACCTCTGAACATGTAAAATTTTCCTTGTTGTCCAAAATAGAGCCTAAATGTTTTGCAGAGGCTAGTAATGATCAACATTGGGTGAATTCTATGGAGGAAGAGTTAAACCAGATTGAGAAAAATAAAAAATGGGAACTTGTCCCAAGACCCAAAGACAAAAATGTGATTGGTACAAAGTGGTTATTCAAAAATAAGTTAAATGAAGATAGAAAAGTAGTAAGAAATAAAGAAAGTCTGGTTTGTAATGGGTATGCTCAAGTAGAAGGTATTGACTTTGAATAGACTTTTGCTCTCATTGCAAGACTAGAATCCATTAGAATGTCTTTGGCATTTGCAAGATTAAATTTTTTTAAGGTGTATTAGATGGATGTCAAGTCATCATTCCTGAATGGAGATTTAGAGGAAGAAGTGTACATTGAACATCATGAAGGATTCTTATTGTCAGAAAATGAAGATTATGTTTTCAGATTGAAGAAATCACTTTATGGATTAAAGAAATCTCCCATAGCATGGTATTCAATACTTGACAAGTACTTACAACAAAAAGGTTTTAGAAGAGGAACAACATATAACAATATTTACATCAAAATAGACAATGCATAGATGTTAACCATTGTAGTTTATGTGGATGATATCATGTTTGGAAGTAATTATTATAAAATGAGCCAAAAGTTTGCAGAAGAAATGCAAAAAGAATTTGAGATGTCTATGATTGGAGAACTATCCTTCTTCCTAGGGTTATAGATTTCTCAAACCAACAAAGGCATATTAATTTCTCAGACCAAATATTGGAGATGTTGAAGAAGTTTGAAATGGAAGACTGTAAACCTATCAACACACCCATGGTCACTGGTTGTAAATTAAGAAAAGAGGATGAATCAAAGGAATCTAATCAAACTTTGTACAGATCAATGATGGGAAACCTATTGTATGTGACAACGTCAAGCTAGATATAATGCAAGCAGTAGGGTTGGTTGGAGGGTTTCAAGCTGCACCAAAGGAAACACACATACAGGTAGTAAAATGAATATTCATATATCTAAAAGGCATGTTGGACTTGAGTTTATGGTATCCCACAAGAAAATACTTTACTTTGACATATTACACAGATGCAGATTGAGTAGGTAGCGTGGATGATATAAAGAGCACCAATGGTGGAGTGTTCTTTTTGGGAAACATTCTAGTGTCTTGGTTCAACAAGAAGCAATCATGAATTTCTCTATCCACGTAGAAGCATAATACATTGCAGCAACAACATGTTGTACACAAGTCCTTTGGATGAAACAAATGTTGAAGGACATTCAGGTAGAGTATAATCAACCAATATCAATATTGTGTGACAATACTAGTGCAATAAATATCTCAAAGAATCTTGTCATGCATTCAAATACAAAACAAATTCCAATAAACTATCATTTCTTAAGAGAGAAAGTCACATAACAAAATGTCAAGATGGAATATATCAATACAAGGGAACAAATTATTGATATATTTACAAAACCTCTTCCTAGAGAAGTCTTCGGGTATCTTAGAATGATACTGGGGGTGGTACCTATGCAATCCAATCACTAAAACACTACAAGAGGAGAACCAACTCAAGGGGAGTTGCGGAAAGAGAGAAGGTTGTTGCTTGCAGAGAAAATAATGAAGAGTACGATGTAAGGGGGAGAAAAAACCTTTGCCATTAATGCCAAAAGGGGAGAGAAAAGAGAATGGAGGAGACTTTCAGATATGGAAGCAATCAACTTAGATGAGAGAAAAATTGTGAGATCTATGGTTGCAACATACTGGAGAAGTACCAAAATTGACTAAGGTTTCCATCAATGACAAAGGGGGAGTTTGTTGGAAAATGGTTGTCATTTATATGAAAGGAAAGGGGAAGACTATGAAGGCCAAAGAGAATCAGATTAGACAGACAGAGGAAGCGTCCATACTGCAAATTGAACTAGACATAGGAAAAAGATAATGTATCTATGTGTTAATGAGGCTTTGGGTGAAGGAAGAAAAACAATGAACAATTGATCCAAGTGAATTTGGGATGCATAGGCATGAGGGGAAATCACATGACTATAAGATGGATAAAATGACCTCATTGCATACTTGGGAAACAATGATCTCAGAAGGAATATCCTGGTGGCCTGATCAAATAAATAATGAAATCGATTTATCCCACATGCATATGGATTTTTTTTTTAATGGGTTTATATTGAAAAAGTTGTACACCATAATTTGAATATGAATGGAAGAGTTATGGAACCCTACGCAAGGAATTAAATTTTATTTCATGGAGCCTAACATATCGAATCGAAAGATGAGGTGAAGCGCAATGCTAAGGTTCTGAGGGCCCAATGGCCTGGTGCCCTGGTAGTGGGGCCAACTATATCAGATATCAGACAAATCCATGCAGTGGTGCAGTGAATGGCGATATCGTGATATCTCAATATCACAATACTTAGATATCAGATATCACGTGAGAGTGCAATGTTAAAGTTTCGAGGGTCCAATGGGTTGATACCCTGGTGGCCCGATAGTCTAGTGCCTTGACTATCCAATATCACATATCATATATTGGAAGAGTGGAACATCATTGTTGCATTGAAGTCCCAATGGGTCAGTGGTTGATGCCATGTGAAAGCCACAAAAACAACCACATGGAGGCCACATCAGCAGCCACTCTAGTTCCATAATAGTATCCATGATGATGCCACACCAATGCCAAATTATTTAGTACATGAAAAATGAGTACATGTGGATATTACGTTATCTTCCATGTCATATTAGATACCTGATCGAGGTGATATCTTGAAGTACAATGTTAAAGTTTCTAGGGACATGATGGTCTGGTAGGTTGAGTGTCCTAGTAGTCTGATACCCTGGTGATGGGGCCCAACATATAGACATAGAAGATATCAGATAAGTGGAAATTTTAAGATGTGTAGGGGATTCTGATACTTGATGCCTCGATGGATCGGTAGACCCAGTTCGATGGTTGGAAGATAGAGAAACAAGGTTCCATACTGGATTGAAGATTGAGCGGTGTAGTGTTGAAGCTCGGTGGCACAAAGAGCTTGGTATATTGAATCATGGAAAAATTTGAAGGCACATGGTTGAAGGCCTAGGGGATTGGTAAGCCCTATGGCTTTGATATCAAGGGAAACAGATCAACGGTCGAGATTTAATATAATATGATTCGACGATTGCTAAGCTTTAGCATTGAGGTTTGTGCATGTTTCAAGAACCCAATAATTCCAGTGGTCCAGTTAGCATATTGTATATCATATAGGAGATATTGCATGGAGCACAATGTTAAATCGATACCCGATGGTCCTGATAGCCCAATATCTAGTGATTTCGACAAATAGATCAACGATCAAGATTGAATCGAGGACCGCATATGATGGTTTTTTAACATTAAGAGTTTGTGTTGTAACTAGTGAACAAATCATGTGCAATGGAAGGGAAAGTGAGACCGATTACAAAGGATTTGTATAGCCCAATTTTAATAAAAGAGTAAAAGGGATATGGAGCCAACCCATGGACATGATGTTTGGCATAGAGAAAAGAATTGGGTATATGGGCATGGTATAAATAAAGATTCCTTGATAACTTTGAAGTGTGAGAGTGTGAAGTGTAAGGATAAGGAAGTGAATCTCCTAGGCTTTCATCTCCAAAGATGTGAGAGAATGAAAGAGAATAAAATGTGTTTGTCTAAGGTTGGATGAGAGGTGCAAGGTCAAAAGGAACATCTGAAGTCATGCAGATTGTGAACTGGTGAAGAGTGTTGTGACAACAAAAGAAAGAGTGACAAATTTATGCAGGTTAAGGATTGAAGTAAAGAGATGATTTGGTATTGTTGGAAGTTTTAGGAGATTATTATCTCCAGTATGTTGGTCCCTACGGTCATCATTGATTTGGTGCTCAACTGAGAGGATTGGTGTCTCATGTAGGTTGGTTCCTACAAATATTACAGTTGTAGGTTGGTGCCTATATGCATTTCCGAGTTGGTTCTTAGTTGAGGAGATTGGTGTCTCATGTAGGTTGGTGCCTACATGATTTTATAAATAAAAGTTTCGTGTTTTTCTCCATATTGGGTTTCCATGCTAAATCTTTGTGTACAGTGGATTGTATGTTTGTGTATACATTTCTCATTTAATTTCTTATGACTGGTGAAGTAATAATTGATAAATATTGTAAGAAAAAAAAAGGCGGTCTTATACTGATTCACCCTCCCCCTCTCAGTATAAGTAAGTGTGTCAACATCTACCTTCTTTTGAGGCCATCCTAATGGGTATAATATTGGTTTTATTATGGTTTTCAAACTTATTTGTTGCACCAACACTTCTTATATCAGATTCATGTAGCTACTTGAATTGAAGGTAGTTGTCACTAATATCTTCTTAATATGCATCTTGACATGAAATAGTTTCTCCCTTATAATGTCTAAGGAATTCTTCTTCATAATATAAATAGGGTCCTTTGCAATGGAAGGTTATGGTATAGGCAAATCCTTTCCTTTCATAGTATTTGTGGCCTTTGGTTGATCCATCAATGATATATTGTCATCAACATACATCTTTCCTTGAATCTCCTACCCTTCAACCTTCTTGGCATAAAATTTCAAAAACTTCTTTATAGATTTTCTCTTTGAAATTAGCTTAGGATGTAATGCCAAACAATGCTTATTGTTGTGACCATTCTTCTAACAGTTCTCACATATCAAGTCCTTCTTGCATAGAGAAGTATTAGAAAACTTATTTTTCCCATGATTCGTCCCCTATCCACCATAGGTCTTCTTTCCTTCTTCCTTAAAAGTACCAATAGCATCAATGAATTCCCATGATTTAATTCTTTGTACATGGCCTACTTTCATGCCTCATCAAGAGTATTCACTTAAAATAGTAACACTTCATCCCTTAAATTACCATGTGACCCACCAATATATTTGGTCATGAAATTCCTATCAAATTGGTCAACTCCCAACCATATGCACTTCTTCCATAACTATATTTCATATTCATGATTGGTTGGTCCTCAATTTTATACAATATAGTGACACTTATACCCTTTCTCTTCTTCATATCCCATTGGGCATAATTGTCCCTTTACAATAATATTGAACTATTCCCAAACCCCACTTGTTTTTTCTTGGTAATATGCATCTCTTGACATAGAATTTCCCACCACAACAATGTATACTCTTCTATCTTTAGTTAAAAAAGTAAATATTTTCAACCTTTAGGCTCTTTGTACCCATAACTACTAACATACACCTCCATCAACCTTAACCAATTTTTGAACTTCTCTTGGTCCATGTAACCATAATATGACTTTATGTCTACCTTAGACTTAACTCTAAATGGATTCTTGTAGGTTTGGTGTTCCTTAGATCACTGGAATTTATTTTCCCAATCCTTCAATGGATTACATGGCTTCTTCCTTTCACCCCAGGATGATTCAAATTATTTGTTCATTACCTTGTATTGCATCTCACAAACCAATTCTTCTAATAGGTTTGCAATTATTTCTACTTCAGATCCCATCTTTCCAAATATAAGCTCATATACGTCTATCTCACTATTACCGGTCATCCTAGATATTCTAGGTTCTCTATTGTGAATTTCATCTTGCAACACTCTCTCTCCACTCACCATGTAGCCAAGTTTGTCTTCACACTATCCTTAGGAAATTTTCTCTAATACCAAATTGATCTTTATTCCAGTGGGTAGGTTTGAACCTCCTAATGTATCTACATTATGGATTCAAATTAAACAATAAGTGTAGTGATGTACATGTGTTCTATATGGTTTTGTGATTTCTTCAATGGTCATCATAAAATAAAAATAAATTATCGAACATTTAAGCATCCATACACACGTATAAAAATATACATATTATGCAAAACATGTCTGTTAATTAATTGGGTTGGTTGTCATTGATGTCAATCCTTGAAGAAAGTTTGGTAGCGAATTCCAGTAGCACAAAGGTTTGGGTAATGGACCCAAGTTTGTTTGATGGATAATGGTATGAGTTTTGATATATGTGTAGGTAATACTATTCTACATGGATAATATATGTCATTCCATTTTCGGTGGTATGTGAAACGTCACATAACTCCTCACAGTTAGAGAGTTATGGCCATGTGAAGTTGGAGAACCCTCATGAGTCATCTAGAAGCCCCAAAAAGTCAAAGTGTTTGAATTTTTTTTTATTTAAATAATATAGTTAATGGAGAACTCCATAAAATAAGGAAAGTGGGATGCTACATGGAAGTATAAATAAGAGGCAAAGGTTCTCTCATTCAAGCACACTTGAACACATTGAATATCTTTTATTGTGTAAGGCTTATTGCAAGTACTCATTGATACATCTGAAGTTGCGAAAGTCTGAGGTAGTGTGAAGGGTTGACAAAAAAAGTTTCAGAATTACAATGAATACAAAAAAACCCTAATTTATAACGTGTACGTGGGATGATAGTGTATTAGGGTGCGTACGTGCGCGGGATGGCAGTGTATTAGGGTGTGTACATGTGATTAAAGCCATGGAAACTTGAGAATATGAAGATGCAGAGGTTATAGATTCTGAAATCAAGCTCTGAGGAAGGTCTACAATTCTTAGATACATCAGAGCTATCCATTGGTTCAAAAGGTATGTCTTATTTCTATGAATAGTTGGATTTTGATGTATGTTTGAGAAATGGTTATGGAGATTTGAGGATTCTCCCTAGAGAGACTAGTGGATGCATGGGATCTTTTGTATAAGTTAGATCTATAGAAATACAATGCTGGTATAATTTATCATTGAGACATATTGTTAGAGTTGGGGCACATCTTGTATTTCTTGGCATATGGATAAGGGTTTTTATGGTACATAGTTGAGAGCTTGTATTTGTGAAGTGGTTGATATATTGAAAGGTTGAATACTAGAAATGGTTTAATGTCTAGATCATGTGAGGGATATTATGCTTGTTCATGATTACACACACTTATATGGCACATTACTAGAGAGAGATATAAAGCTTTTGTGTAAAGGCACAGGGCATAGATACAATCTGGATACAGTGATAGGCTACAAATCTATGTGAAAAAGTTACAGAGGGTCAGAAGTTTTCAAGAGAAAGAAAACACTAGTTTTCAGAAGGCATACACAGGCTGCATAACTGTTTGGTCACGTACATATGCGTGGTGCATAACATATAGGGTGTGTACATACGCGTCCTATAACACTACAATTCACGTACATGTTGTATTTTGTTGATACATGTTCAATTCAGGTATAGATTGATTACATGGCAGTTTTACAAGTTGGCTGCAGGTCAGTGGTACAAGTTGATACAGTTGTACAATGGTATATCTCACAGTGATAGTGTGACAGTGGTTCCATCATTCTACTTCTACTTCAGGGCAGTTGGATGGGGAAAGGACAAGTGGTTGTAGCCACCTTCCGGTTGTATCCGTAGAACATAGGGGGTTGTAGCCTCCTTCTCGTTGTAGCTAGAGAATTGGGGAGTTGGAGCTTCCCTTAGGTTTTAGTCTGATAAACTAGGGGGTTGGAGCCTCCTTTCAGTTGCAGTTGGAAAACGAAGGAATTTGGTGCTTCCAATGAATGTAATTCTTCAAGACATATAAGAAAAATCATTCCATGGTTTTCTCCCGATTTGGGTTTCCACATAAAAGCACCAGTGTACTGTGCATGTGTATGATTGTTCATTTGTTCATTGTTTATTTACTCTGCAAATATTGGATGATAATGCTACATTGATATAAAACTTGCATTACATGGTTAAAAAGGATTAAATTTCTCTATTACTGATTCA
>ML798398.1:133073-156598 GCA_009831015.1 Picea engelmannii
TCAGTAATCCAACAATTGGTATCAGGGAAGGTTCCTTCAGAAATCAGTTTAACCACTAAAAGGTAGATCATCGAGAGAAACAACATGTATAAAAATGGAATACCACAGTTTGATGGACATAAGTATGCATTTTGGAGCATAAGGATGAAGACATATATACATGCACAAGGATTTGAAATTTGGCAATCAATTGTAGATGGATACACAACACCAATCAATGAAACTCGGTCAGAATAATTCCAAAGACACAAATGCAATTTTTAATGGTCTTGGAGAATTGGTATTCACCAAAGTTGTATATTGTAAATCTGCCAAAGATATTTGGGACAAACTTCGAAATATTTATGAAGAAGATTCAAAATTCAAAGTAGCAAAGCTTCAAACTTACAGAGGTCAGTTCGAAAAACTAAAGATGAGGGAAGATGAGAATATTACAGCTTACTTTTTACGAGTTGATGAAACAATAAATGCAATCATGGGATTGGGAGAAGAAATCAAAGAATTTGTAATTGTTCAAAACGTACTAAGATCTCTTCCTATGATATTTGACCCTAAGATATCAACACTAGAAGAAAGAGAAGATCTAAACTCAATAATCATGGATGAACTACATGGAATCTTCACAGCATATGAAATGAGAATTGAACATGAAAATTCATAAATAAAGAAGAAGCCTTCAAAGCATCCAAAAGTTCAAAGAAAAAGGGAAAGCAAAAAGAAAAACAACATAGCAACAGTAGTGACGTCTCGAAAGATGATGAAAAAGGGGCCAACTTTGTCAGAAGATTGAACAAGGGAACCAATGCCATGTATAGATGTAAGCTTCCTTTGATTTGTTTTAATTGTGATGGTATTGTTCATTTTGATAACAAATGTCCTCATAAGAAAAAGAAAAATGATGAAGGTTACTCAAATAGCAAACAAACATATAAAGTCAAAAGAACCACAAATAAAGTTTTCAAGAAAAGATTATGCACCAAAGAAGACATCTCATCATTAGATGAAGATGAAGTCAGTGAAAGTGAGACAAAAAGAGTTCTATTCATGGAAGTAGAAGACTTTGAAGAATAATATGAAGAGGCCGGAGAAGAATATGAAGAGGCCAAAGAAGAATATGAAGAGGCATAAGTTGACTACCAAGAAGAATTGTTATGTTCCATAGAAGTTATCAGAAGAGAAAAGAAGAAAAACAAGAAACTACAAGCAGAACTAGACAAGAAAGAAGACACTCATGAACTAGAACAAATGATCACAAATTTGAAGGTTCAAATTGAAGAAGATAAAAGAATTGAATAAGCACTCGAAGAACAAATAAAAGGAAGAGACGGGATCATTGGAAATTTGGAAGTATAAATTGTCACATTAAGAAAGGATCTTCAAAAGAAAAATATGCAAAACAACTCAAAAGTTTTGAATGACATTATCAACAGTAAAAAAACTCATCATGACAAGTCCAGACTTGGATACAATCAGACAAAAAAAGGATCAAGCTCCAAAACAAGAGAACAAGAAACATATCCAAAAATCTATGAAAAAACAATCAAAGGGGATAGGAAGGTCTACAAAGAAAATTACACGGACACTCCTCCACCGAGATGATTCATATTTCAGAATCAACGACTGACAGAAACATATAAGACTCATGAAGAAGAAGGATTCATAAGAGTACCTCCTTTCAGAAGATCTTCAACTCCCATGTATCAAACTATATTTTTTGGTTTATGTTATGCATGTAATAATTTTGGACATAAAGCTGTGAATTGCAGAGCTAACAATAGGAACATAAACAACTTTTAAAGTCATACACAAAAGGGTTATCCAAGAAGGCCTAGTGAAACATAGAGAAGAAGTTTCAATAGGTTTGAATCTGTGAGCACTGAAGTGGAATGCTACAAATGTAACAACTTTGGACACATGGCCAAAGATTGCAGAATGACAGTCCCTCCTAGAGAACCGCAACAGAACAACAACAGTCAAAGACAGGAATGTTGGTGCAATTATTTGCATAATATATTACCAAACATAAATGATCAACCGAGATTCGTAATCAGTAGAGTTGATGCACTATATGTGCCGATAACAGATAGGTTCCTATGCCTGATGAGTATAGCATAAAGAATAAACAATCAATACCAATACTTTGTTTTACAACTTTTTAATCTATCTTCCCCACACAACTTAAAGATCAGAAAGCAAAACCCATAAACAAAATCCAATAAGCATGTGATCTAAAGGTTCTTGCTCATGTAATGAATCTGTCCATTTACAGGCTCATGAAATAAAAAGATGGATTTTGAATCTGTCCCATGTAGCAACTAAACTAATCAACCATTAACACTCTGTTTTAGGATATCTAAATGCTTCACACAACTTCAAACTTAGAAGAGAAAATTGATAACAAAACTTCTCAAGAAAACACTGAATCAAAAGGTTCTTTCTTAGGTGACAAATCTGTTCATTAGAGGCTCATGAAATGAAGGGATGAACTTAAGATCTTGTTCCCTATAGAATTTGAAACAACAATCAACAATCCACTTTATCCACTCTTAAAAAGAAATCAATCATAACCCTCTCAATGCCAATCAAATCTTCTTCAATACAGGAGGCATTCAATATGCTTGAAAGACTTCATTACATGAAGCATGAAGGTGAGAGATGAATTCTTATGATTCCTGTACTTACTAAGAGAAACACAATCATAAATTCAAAAAAATAACAATTGCATATTTAACAATCACACACATCTATCCAAATCTTGTTAACTAAATATCAATCTGTAGAAATGGAAATGGAATTATCTACTTTGTTCAAGGCCTAATCATTTACTCACACTGATTCAGAATCACATAACTTTGTATTGAACTTAAAATGCATTTGAAACCGTTTACAACACACAACTGTTAAATGTTCACACTCACACAATCACACAAAAACATGTACAAGGATGGTGGGCCCTTGCCGAACCAACAAGGTACCTCTAAAGAGATTGCAGACTAAAGCACTTTACTCATTCCCATGAATTGCACAAAACAACATTTGAATTCTTTCAATTGATTAAGTGAATCAGAAGTTAAACATTTCATTTCCAACATAACAACATACATCCTTCTCCAAGAACCAATCTTATAGCAAATAATTCCTTCTTCACTCAGACCTATGAGGTCTTATTTATACATAAAATCCATGGAGGAATGGATGAAACCGAATCCCCAAACTAAGAAAACAATTTTCACAATTTTAGGATAAATCCCACAAATCTGTGTTTTTTTATTATCAATTTGGGCAGATTCGAGTTAGGGCTCCACCCATATCTCCCAAACCAATTATAATTTTGAAAAAATGCCCACGTTATACTCATTTTTCCATATTCTAGACAAAACCCATATATTTGAATTTCTAGATCTGATACCATTTGCACGAAAAACGAGGCGCAAGTTGGTAGTTTGAGTTTTTGGCTAATTTTGGCAGAATCATTCCCCCTGAGATGGAGGTCCACACATGCGAGATGGGTGAATTATGACACATGTGTCTGCATGAAAACATTATTCTGGACAAAACCCATGTGCCCGATTTTCTTCTAGAAACATTCAAAAATTATAAATTATGACTAGTACCGGATTAGCACAGTTGGTACCAAATTAGAACATTTAGTACTAGAATCCTGTAGGCAGGGGTTTAGTACCGGATGAACATAGTCATGACTATGGGTATCAGAGCATCACTATGGTAGTAACAGGTGGAGCTAGTACCAGAATAGGCACAATCTGGTATAAGATGAAGCTGGTACTGGAAGAAGCAGAGTGATTTGGATTTTATGAGAAGAATGAAATGAATACAGATTATTAACATGTGTTTAACACAAAATAACAGAGATACAATAAAACTGGTTTTCTATTCAATAACAAAATAAGCTGAAACTGTAAAATGTAGTGGAAACAAGCTTGCCAGAATGGAGGTGGCTTATCTCTGAGAAGCGATGTGACGACTACGCGCATTCACAAGAAGAAGATTACAATGAGTATTTGAAGGAATTTTTACAATAAACAATAATTCCAAAAACCCTATACATCCAAAAACCTAACCCTAGGAGATGAAGCGCCAAAAGTCACGTGGGACCCGTTTGGGTAAGTTAGTACATCAACTTCCCGAGGTTGTAACTTTTGCATATGATCTCCGTTTTAGGCCTGTGATAGCCCGTTGGAAAGGTATCACCGAGGAGATTCATTTCAGGGACTCAATCATGCCTTTATATATCATTGAGAAGATATATCTCAAAAAACCTTCATTTAGGCCCTCAAAATGGCCCCGAAAGTTAAAACTGCTAAAAATAGTAAATTGCCAAAATTGTCAGAAAATTGTTTTGAGCCAATTGGAAAAGGTGGGTGGCTACTGATATCCATCTGGATCAATCCTCCCTCCTTAGGAATAAATGGTCTCCATTGCGTTGAGGTCCCCCATCAGATGAGAAAATTTATGCTAAATTTGGCCCCGGGTGAGCCACTTGCCTTGGTGCAGGAGCTGCCCTGCTTTGACGACTCAATAAAGCTGGATCCTTTGTTGTCGAGTGCCCTTGATTTGTGTGTCCACAATATGATTATTGGATGCCTGTTGTATGCAGTCGGGGTTGAGCTCTGTTGGTGTTAGTTGTTCTACTACTTCTGAGGTGTCCAATAATGGTGGGAAATAAGGGCGAAGGAGATCCACGTTGAACACTGGGTGCAGGCCAAGGAAAGGAGGAATGTTGAGCTCAAAATAATTATCCCCCATGGCCTTGGTGATAGTTTATGACCCATAAAGGAGTGGTTGAAGCTTCTGATGGGGTCCTGTAAGTCTTTCTTTCTGCAAGTGCAACCAAACTTTGTTGCCCACCTGAAACTTATGTGGTACCTGATGTTGATCATGGCGTTGTTTGTACTTGTCATTGGAATTCTGTAGGATATCTTGAACCTGTTGGTGGATGTGATGGATATTCTTAATGAAATGGGTGGCTTTGTCAGCTTCAGTTGGATTAGGAGATGAGTCGGTCGAGGTGACTGTAAGGGAAGTGCAACATCTATGGGACCCAATGGTTGGAATCCCAACCCCACCTGAAAGGGGCTATGGACGGTTGAGCTATGCATGGCTCGGTTGTAGCTATGCTAGACATAGGGAAGGCTCTCATCCCATGTTTGAGGTTTATTTGAATTATACATGCGAAGGATATATACAATCATTCGATTTACAACCTCGGTTTGGCCATCTATCTGGGAGTGGAAGGCCGTGGATTTGGTGAGATTGGTGTACAACTGTGACTAGAGGCTCGACCATAATGTGATGAGAAATAGACTATCCCAATATGATACAATGGTTTGTGGGATTCCAAAATGTACCCAAACTCGTTCAAAGAAGAGCTTGGCAGTGGACTTTGTTGTGATGCTCTTCTTGCAGGCAACCAGAATCGCCATCTTAGAAAAGCGATCAACAACCAAAAAAACATAGTCATTTCTCTACTTGGTGGATAGGAGGCCCGACATGTAGTCCATTGAAATGGATTCCCATGGCCTGTCAGGAGTAGGAAGAGGGGTGTACAGACTGTGTTTCTTAGTGGTCGATTTGGCAATAGCGCAGGTAGTGCAGGACCTGATATACTTGCTGACCTCCTGTCGAAGTTTCGGCCAATAGAAATGTTTCTGTAGCATCGCCATTGTCTTTTCGACGCCGAAGTGTCCTGCCACCCGACTGTAGTGGGAATCCTATATTAGCTTCGCTCGCTCACTTGATGGAACACAGATATGCCCTAGACGACACAACAACCCATCATGAAAATGGAAATTATTGACAACTACATTTGCACCCAACATTTGGTAGGTGGTGGTGAAGTTAGGGTCTGTCTCATAGAGTTGGGGCCATCCAGATGTCACATGGTTGCAAGAGTCTATCACTGTGGTGAATGTCGTGACTGGCGGTCTACTGAGGAAATCAAAGACGTGATTGGTGCTTCATGTTTTATACTTGATGTTGAGGTGGAATTGCTGCAAGTATGTGGACCACTTTTGATGGTGGTCATTCTACAATTTTCCCTATGTGTGCATGAACTACAATGGCTTATGATCAGTGTGGATGACTGTCTCCTTCCCAAGAATGTAATGTCTCCACCGACGACAGGCTTTCATAATGGAGTACATTTCTTTGTCATAAGTAGGGTACTTACAGATAGTATCTGACAGTGTCTCACTATGATAGGCCACGGGGTGGCCGTGTTGAGTGAGAACGACGCCCACAACATAGTCTGAAGCATCTGTCTCAATCTCAAAGGGATGTTGTAGGTTTGGTAGTGAAATTACTGGGGTTGAGCACAAGCACTACTTCAAATCATTGAATGCTTTTTGTTGGGACTGGCCCCACACAAATTTCGCCTTACAACCACCCCTGTTTATTTGGTTGAGGGCCCATGCAATATGGGAGAATCCCAAAACGAACCTGCAATAGAAATTGGCAAGGCCCAAGAAGCTCCGAAGCTCAGTGAGTGTTGTTGGGGCTAGCCAGTCATAGATGACTTGGATCTTGGCTAGATCCACATGTACGCCATGCTGATCAATGATGTACCCCAGGTAATGGACCCTGTCCATGCCGAAGGATCATTTTTCCAAGTTGGTGTATAGCTTGTGCTGCCGCAGGGTGTGAAGAACCTATTGAATATGCTACAAGTGTTCGGCCCAAGTCTTGCTGTAAATTAGAATGTCATCCAGATAAACCACTACAAAAGTATCGATGAATGGTCATAGGATATCATCCATAATCCTCATGAAAGTGGCTGGAGAATTTCTTAAACCAAAGGGCATGACCAACCATTCAAAAAGGCCTTCCTTTGAATTGAAGGCGGTCTTCCATACATCTGTCTATTCTATTGGGACTTGGTGGTATCCAGACTTCATATCAATCTTACTGAAGTATTTAGCCCCCGTGAGTTGATCAAGGAGGTCGTCGATTTGGGGAATCGGGTACCGATTTCTGACTGTGATTTTATTCAGATCCCGGTAATCAATACAGAGTCACCAAGTTCCATCTTTCTTCTGTACCAACATGATTGGGATCCTGCAAGGTGATGAGCTGGGATGGATGTACCCCTTGTGGAGAAGTTCTTGGATCTTTTGCTTGATCTCCTAATTATCTAACAAAGAGTGGCGATAGACTGTCCCATTGGGAAGTGGTGCACTAGGGGTCAGATCGATGGGGTGCTTGACCTAGCAGTGCAGAGGTACCCCTATAGGTGAGGAGAAGATATATGAGTATTCTTCCACGACCTTATCTACTTTCTTCTGCTGTGTGGAGAGGTCATCCGCAGAGACCCTGGATGTGGCTATGATCTTTCACTTATTCTGAGGGTGAATCATGAAGAAGACAAACTTCCCCATCTGAGAGACGATGTTCCTGCATTTCTTAGTATAGATCAAGGAAATAACACTAGGATGGATTGCCTTAGGTATCCTGTACAATTTCCTGTTCAAAGTAATAATAACACTACGAGGCCTAGACTCATATACATCATGACGTTTCCATAAATAAGGTTGGCCCAAAATAACATCACAAACTTCGAGAGGAGAAACATCACACAATACCTCATATTTGAAGGGCTTGATGTCATATGACAGTAGGTACTATTGGCTGACGTGGAAATCGCTTCCTTGGCGGAGCCATCCAATGGTGTAGGGTTGTGGGTGCGGCGTTGTTGGCAGGGCCAGCCGCTTGACGACCTTTGCTGAGATGAGGTTCTTATGGCTACCTCTATCGATGATGAAGTGCAACGGGGTGCCTTTTACCCACATCTGTGAATGGAAGAGGCACTCTCCTTCTTCTGGCTCATCTGGTTCACCAAGCTGGAGCTTGGTGATAGCAATGGTGGCACTGGGTTCCGTGTCAATGATCTGTCTTCCGTTTTCTAGTTCTGGCTCAGAGTCAGAATCCGCATCTGATTCAGAGGCTTTCACTTCGGCCACCAACAACTTCTTTGAGCGGCAGTCAACATTGTTATGCCAAGGGATCTTATGGAAGTTGCACCACTTCCCGGTATCTTTCTTTGTCTTTCCGGTGTCCTTCTTTGCTTGCGACTTGGAATGGTTTTCCTGATACTGTTCATCTTTGCTCTATCCTTTGTTCTATGGGTTGGGGCCGCCCTTTCCTAGATTTGGTTGTGAGGGGTTCCCAGGCCCAAATTGTCACGTCTTTTGTTTGAGCTTCTGCTCGATTTTGATGGCATATCGGTAGGCTGCGCCCAAGGATGAGATGTATGAAAATTCCATTTCAGTCTGGATGTATCTATGCAAAGAACTGCGATACTTAAGCACCAGATATCGCTCTGAACCTTTGATACCCATCTTGGTGCACAAGGTATGGAAGATATTTGTGAAATCCGACACTGCTTGGTCTCTTTCTTGCCGCAGTGTGGTCCATTTGGTATACAGGTCGTCATAACTTTCGACAGGGTATTATTGTTCCTTAATAGCATCCCTGAAGGATTCCCAAGTGGCCATGACTGAAAATAATGAGGTTTCCTCGGTTTCCTTTTGCTCACAGAAAGTTTCCCACCAATCTTTGACATGGGGAATGACTTTGAGGAGCGCAAAAGTAATATTTTCTCTATTCGAAAAGTTATGGACAAAAAAATACCCTTCTAGTAGATTCAACCACTTGTCTACAACATCCATGTCTATCTGAACTTCAAATATAGGAATATCGAAGTTTATTTGTACCTTGAAGGGGGTAGCGCTTCCGTTCGAAGAAGATGTGTCGCCTGTTGGTACCCACCGAAGGATTTGCACGAAACTATCCATCATCCCGTTCCTCTGTTGCATGAGGGATTCCTCAATCAATAGTTTGAAAGGATCTCATGTCCCATCATATTTATTTTCTCCTGCCATGAGAGGTCTCTTGGGCGTGCGAGAGCTTCTGTCCTCAAGAGAAACAAGCTTGAGGCCCAACTCTTTGTACTCCGACATCATTGGGGACATGCATTAAGACGACAAGGAGCAGAACACTCTGATACCACTAATCTAGATTTTATGAGTAGAACAAAATGAATACATATTATTAACAGGTTCTTAACAAAAAATAACAGAGATATAGTAAAACTAGTTTTCTATTCAATAACGAAATAAGCTGAAACTGTAAAATGCAGTAGAAACAAGCTTGTTGGAATGGAGGCGACCTATCTCCGAGGAGAGATGTGATGGATGAGAGCATTCACAAGAAGAAGATTACAATGAGGCTCTGAAGGATTTTTTACAATAAACAAGAATGCCAAAAAACCTAACCCTAGGAGATGAAGCGCCAAAAGTCATGTGGGCCCCGTTTGGGTAAGTTAGTACATCAACTTCCTGGGGTCATAACTTTTGCATACGATCTCTGTTTTAGGCGTGTGATAGCCCGTTGGAAATGTATCATCGAGGAGATTCATTTTGGGGGCTCAATCATTTTTTTAGCAATTATTAAGAAGCTTGATCCCAAAAAACCTTCATTTAGGCCCTCAAAATGGCCCTGGAAGTTAAAACTACTAAAAATAGTAAATTGCCAAAATTGTCAGAAAACTATTTTGAGCCAGTTGGAAAAGGTGGGTGGCCACCGATATCCATCTGGATCACAGAGAGATGGTACTGGATGAAACACAAATATGGTATTGGATGAAGTGGAGAGCTGGTGCCGGAAGAGGCATAGAGCTGGTACCAGATGAAGCTGGAGAGTTGGTACCAGATGAAGCTAGAGCCTTGGTACCGGAATAGGTGGAGCCTTGGTACTGGAATAGACTGGTACTAGAATAGGTGGAGCCTTGGTACCGAAATAGACTAGGTATTGTATCGCGTTGTAGTTTCAGTACCGGGTCGTGCTATAGTTGTAGTACCAGAATAGTGAGGTACTAGATCAAGCTCCTTAATAGTCAAAGTGATTAGTATCATACATAATCAATCATTTAATTGAATTAACTCAAGAAAACTAAACAAATCATGCCTTAATCATAAGTTACCTCTCTATGCATATGGACAAGTTCATCAAGTGTATTTGTGGAGGAAACAATCAATTATATAAAAATAGCATAGGTAAAATAGGCTCAGATAGAGGGTAATATAGTGTAATAAAGGTGTCAAAATGGAGACTCAACATTCCCCCATGCTTAAGTCATTTCATTTCCTCATGCAACAATGATCTTTGAAATTTCAAAATTGATGGTACTCCTCACTTGATTAAGCATTCTTGACATTAAGTCTTATCCAATCTATTGTGTATCATAATTAGGAGAAAGGGTTGGATGTGACTCTAATATGATTATAGGATAGTGGCCAAGATTTTTCATAATGACTTTGACTAACAGGCCCCCCTTGACAAGATTACCTTTAAAATAAAAGTGATATAAGCATAGTTTAGATCTCATTTGAAGAGAGGAACACATAAAAGAATACATCCCAAGATGATTAACTCGTTTATTATCCAAGTTTTTAGATATGAAGCTCTTCTTTCTTAGGTAAGGTGAATTACATATATTGAGGGTCCCACTTCTCATGAAAACCTATTTATTTTAAAATATAGAACTCTAAAGTGGATACTTGAAGGTTCTTAAGAACATCATTCGAGAGATATAAAGGTCATCTCCTAGCCTTGATTTGATAATGATTGCTTCAGAATGAGACCCAAGGGTTTTTGTTTAGTTTTAAGTGTGCCACTTTATGTTTTTCAACTCCCTTTACCCGACATAGCTCCGCTTCCAGCAGGCCTATTCAGTACCCCGACGGGTTTACCTTAGTACCATACAAGCATGGCCCCGCTGCCAGTAGGCTTGTTCAGTACCTCAGCGGGTTTACTTGTACTTCCTGATACTTCCTTTTTATTATATTACTCAAAAGATTTAGAATGATGTATACTGTTCATTGACATTTCTTAGAGTATAAGGAAGGCAGGTGGTATGAGAGTGTTTTAGAGTTATTAGGCACATAATTAATTGTTTGCAATTATCCCAAGGGTGACATCATCCACATTCAACTTAAATCTCAGTTATTCAATGTATAATGGAACATATCGAATAATGACTAAGAGGTCCCTCTAGTTAATCCTATTAGGGTTCTCATGAAAGTTTATTGTAGTTTTGCAAGGGTGGTCCACCACATGAGGTTTTCATCAATACCTCCCAAGAAAAACTTGGATAAAAACTTGTTTGAATCAACTAGGTTAGTATTTGAAATAATGGTGTTACCACTTTTTAATGGATATTTCAATTAGCAATCACTTCTTCAAAATGATGAGGTAATAAGACAAGTGCACCCATTATCATATAGAGATAAATGTGAAAATATCTTCTTAAAGGATAACAAGGATTATTCATTTAGGGTTGAGTCTAGAAATGTAGGAGGAAGATGCACATGAGAGTAAAAATAATTCAACACAAGACTTAAATGATCCTTGATAGAAAGAACATGAAGAGATTAGCCCATACCTTCAATTACCTAAAGTGAAAACAATGTTAAGCACATGAAAAAGATCATATCACTTTGGCATCAGTACTAGATAAGTAATGGAGCAGGTTTTTGCAGTACTGTAATAGAAAAACGAAAAATAATTAACAGGGGGTAGGAACAGAGTGACGAGATGTATACGAGGGCTTGCAAACGTTCATGGTAGGGAGCGTGTAATAATTGAGAGTAACCATATGTTTACTGCATAATTAGTCAAATTCCTTAGTAAAACGAAAAAATGTTGAGTTTATACGTCCTATTGCTTGAAGCATTTAAATCTAGCAACAAAACTTGAATATATGATTAGAGCCATCGACACTTTATTACCAGTACCGGATCACCTGAGTACCAGATGAGCGTAGACCTAGTGATTTTTAAACTTTTGTAGGTTGCACCTTTGTAGAAGTTGCCGGTGTTTTCTGCAAAGTAGAATTTGTAGACTTCTCCTTGTGGCTGGCATACTCTGAGTATCAAGTTGTAGAAGATGCTAGCAATCACTGTTCTTGTAGGAAGAAACATATGAATTTGTTGAAGTATCATACTGGAAAAACACTGCTTCTGTTGCCACTTATATTTTATTAGAAAATAAACCTAACTACTACTATCTCAACAACCGCTAAAATGTTGGTGCAATTATTTGCATAATATATTACCAAACATAAATTATCAACTGGGATTCACAATCAATAGAGTTGATGCACTATATGTGCCAATAACAGATAGGTTCCTATGTCTGATGAGTATAGCATAAAGAAGAAACAATCAATACCAATACTTTGTTTTACAACTTTTTAATCTATCTTCCCCACACAGCTTAAAGATCAGAAAACAAAACTCATAAATAGAATCCAACAAGCATGTGATCTAAAGGTTCTTGCTCATGTAATGAATCTGTCCATTTATAGGCTCATGAAATAAAAAGATGGAGTTTGAATCTGCCCCATGTAGCAACTAAACTAATCAGCCATTAACACTCTGTTTTAGGATATCTAAATGATTAACACAACTTCAAACTTAGAAGAGAAAACTGATAACAAAACTTCTCAAGAAAACACTGAATTGAAAGGTTCTTTCTTAGGTGACAAATCTGTTCATTAGAGGCTCATGAAATGAAGGGATGAAAATAAGATCTTGTTCCCTGTAGCATTTGAAACAAAAATCAACAATCCACTTTATCCACTCTTATAAAGAAATCAATCATAACCCTATCAATGCTAATCAAATCTTCTTCAATACAGGAGGCAATCAATATGCTTGAAAGACTTCATTACATGAAGCATGAAGGTGAGATATGAAGTCTTATGATTCCTGTACCTACTAAGAGCAACACAATCATAAATTCAAAACAATAACAATTGCATATTTAACAATCACACACATCTATCCAACTCTTGTTAACTAAATATCAATCTGCAGAAATGGAAATGGAATTATATACTCTGTTCAAGGCCTAATCATTTACTCACACTGATTCATAATCAAATAACTTTGTACTAAACTTAAAATGCATTTGAAACTGTTTACAACACACAACTGTTAAATGTTCACACTCACACAATCACACAAAAACATGTACATGGAGGTTTACCTTGGTTGGGACGGTGGGCCCTTGCTGAACCAACAAGGTACCTCTAAATAGATTGAAAACTAAATCAATTTACTCATTCCCATGAATTGCACAAAACAACATTTGAATTCCTTCATTTGATTAAGTGAATCAGAAGTTCAACATTTCATTTCCAGCGTAACAACATACATCCTTCTCCAAGAACCAATCTTACAACATATAATTCCTTCTTCACTCAGACCTATGAGGTCTTATTTATACATAAAATCCATGGAGGAATGGATGAAACTGAATCCCCAAACTAAGAAAACAATTTTCACAATTTTAGGATAAATCCCACAAATCTGTGTTTTTTTATCAATTTGGGAAGATTCGAGTTAGGGCTCCACCCATATCTCCAAAACCAATTCTAATTTTGAAAACCTACCCATGATTTACTCAATTTTCCATACTCTAGACAAAACCCATATATTTGAATTTCTAGATCTGATACCATATGCATGGAAATCGAGGCACAAGTTGACAGTTTGAGTTTTTGGCTAATTTTGGCAGAATCATTCCCCTTGAGATGGAGGCCCACACGTGCGATCTGGGTGAATTCTAACCTACATGTCCACATGAAAACATCATTCTGGACAAAACCCATGTGCCCAATTTTCTTCTAGAAACATTCAAAAATTCTGAATTATGCCTAGTATTGGATTAGCACAATTGGTACCAGATTAAAAAAATTAGTACTAGAATCTTGTAGGCAAGGGTTTAGTACCGAATAAACACATTCATGACTATGACTATCGGACCATTGCGGTGGTAGTACCAGATGGAGCTAGTACCAGAATAGGCGCAATCTGGTATCAGATGAAGCTGGTATCGGAAGAGGCGGAGAGCTGGTATCGAATGAAGCGCAGAGATGGTACCGAATGAAGCCGGTACCGGAAGAGGTAGATATCTAGTACTGGATGAAACATAGAGCTGGTACTGGATGAAGCGCAGAGCTGGTACCGGATGAAGCTGGTACTGGAAGAGGCATAGAGCTGGTACCAGATGAAGTTGGAGAGCTGGTACTGGATGAAGCTGGAGCCTTGGTACCAGAATAGGTGGAGCCTTGGTACCGGAATAGACTGGGTACCAGAATAGGTGGATCCTTGGTACCAAAATAGACTGGGTATCATATCGCGTTGTAGTTGCAGTACTGGATCGCACTATAGTTGTAGTACCAGAATAGTGAGGTAGTAGATCAAGCTGCTTAAGAGTCAAAGTGACTAGGATCATACATAATCAAGCATTTAATCGAATTAACTCAAGAAAACTAAACAAATCATGCCTTAATCATAAGTTACCTCTCTATGCATATGGACAAGGTCATCAAGTGTATTTATGGAGGAAACAGTCAATTATATAAACATAGCATAGGTAAAATAGGCTCAGGTAGAGGGTAATATAGTGTAATAAAGGTGTCAAAATGGAGACTCAACAAGGAACATTAGAAAATGACATGGATACGAAAGCATAATCAATATAGAAATGAAGAATGCACACTCTCTCTACAAGCTAAGCAGAAGAAACGTGGTTGGTATGTTGACAGTGGCTATTAAAAACACATGACAAGTGATAGAGACTGTTTTCTTACATTAAGAAATGAAAGAGATGGATCAATCTCCTTCAGAAATGATGATTCAACTAAAATCGTTGGAAAATGCACAGTTAGAATTGGGAACAAGAATACCAAGGCAAAAAATGTTCTACTAGTAGAAGATATGAAACATAATCTTCTAAATGAAAAGTGTTGCCTAGGAAAGGAAGATGAAAGTTGGCTATGGCACAAAAGAATGAGTCACATACATTTTGATAGCCTTGTCAAAGTCAGAAAAAGGGAAATAGTTAGAGAAATGTCCCAGATCACGAAACTGACCAACACTTTATGCAAGCATTGTCAACAAGGAAAACAAACAAAGACCAGGTTCAAATCAAAGGAATATTCAACGACAAGACCACTAGAAATTGTGCATACTGATCTAGTTGGACCGACTACAACAAAGGGTTTGAAAGGTGAGAAATAATTTACGTTATTAGTTGATGATTATACAAGAATGACTGTAGTTTTCTTTCTTAGGAACAAGTCAGAAGATTTTGTAAACTTCAAGGTCTACAAGGAAATGGTTGAAAACAAAATGGATTCAAAAATCAAATACTTGAAATATGATAATGGAAGAGAATTCACTTCAAAGGAATTTATGGACTACTTCAACAGGCATGGAATAAAAAGGAAATTCTTCGTTGCTAGGACACCTCAACATAATGGAGTTGTTGAAAGAAAGAACAAGATAGTACATGAAATGGCTCGAACAATGCTAATGGATTCCAAATTGACAGATATCTTTTGGACACATGCAGTGCATACACCAATTCACATTCAAAACAGAGTAATTCTCATAAACAAAATTGACAAAACTCGCTACGAGCTATGGAAAGGAAGACCAACAAATGTGAAGCACTTCAGAGTTTTGGAAGCAAATGCTACATCAAAAGAGAAGATGGAAGAATGGGAAAGTTTGACTCTCGTGTGGACAAATGAGTATTTGTTATTTACTCAAGTACAAGGAAAGCATACAAGTGTTACAACCTGAGATTGAACAAAGTTGTGGAAAACATCAATGTAACAATTGATGAAACAAGTAGACAAGAAGAAGAAAATGAATCAATGGAACAACTTTTCAAAGAAGAAGCAGAAGATGAAAAAGAAGTAGAATGAGAATATGAAGAGAATCTGACAGAAGCAGAAGAGTAAGATCAACAAGTGCCTCCAAAGACACCTATCATATGAATACAAAAGAATCATCCTTCAGATCAGATTATCGGAAACAAAGATGCAGGAGTTGAGACTAGAAGAAGAATTTGTTCACCAAAACAAACACACCTAGCACTCTCATCTACAATTGAACCAAACTGTTTTGAAGAGGCCAACAAAGATGAATTTTGGAATAAGGCCATGGATGAAGAATTCGATCAAATAGAGAAAAATGACACTTGGGAATTGGTTCCAAGACCAAAGGATAAGAATGTGATTGACACAAAGTGGGTATACAGGAATAAATTGAATGAAGATGGACAGGTTATAAGGAACAAAGCTAGATTGGTATGTAAAGGATATGCACGGGTTGAAGGAATCGAATTTCAAGAGACATTTTCCCCAGTTGCCAGAAAGGAAGAAATCCGATTTCTTTTAGCATATGCATGCTCCAAAAATGTTAAAGTGTATCATATGGACGTAAAATCGGCTTTTCTGAATGGGGAACTTGAAGAAGAAGTCTACATTGAACAACTAGAAGTATTTCAGTTGTCAGAGAATGCAGATTATGTGTGTAAATTAAAGAAGGCCTTGTATGGTCTTAAACAAGCTCCCGGAGCATGGTACTCTAGACTGGATAAATATCTATAGCAGGTAGGGTTCAGAAAAGGAAGTGCAGACAAATACCTCTACATCAAGGTAACTCAAGATAATATTTTATTAATTGAAGTTTATGTTGATGATATTATTTTTGGAAGTACATATGACAGGTTAAGCCAGAAATTCTCGAAGGACATGCAAAATGAATTTGAAATGTCATTACTTGGAGAACTATCCTTCTTTCTGAGTCTTCAAATACATCAAAGCAACCAAGGAATTTTTATTTCTCAAACCAAGTATATTAGAGAAATGCTAAAGAGGTTCGGAATGGAAGATTGCAAACCAATTATCACTCCTATGCAAACCAGTTGCAAGTTGAGAAAATATGATGATTCAAAGTCTATAGATCAGAGGAAATACAGGTCAATGATTGGTAGCCTACTATATGTGACAACATCCAGACCAGACATAATGCAGGTAGTTGGACAAGTGGCATAATTTCAAGCAACAACAAAGGAATCACATGCGTTAGTAGTAAAGAGGATTTTTAGATATCTCAAAGGAACATAAGAGTTTGGATTATGGTATCCAAAAGGAAATGATCTATCACTTATTGCCTACACAGATGCAGATTGGGCATATTGTATTGATGACCAAGGAAGCACCAGTGGAGTAGCATTCTACTTTTGTGAGTGTATAGTACCATGGCTAAGCAAGAAACAATCATTAGTATCTTTATCTACAGTCGAGGCAAAGTATATTGCAGCAACAACATGTTGTACATAGGTTCTATGGATGAAACAAACTCTGACAGATATACAGGTTGAGTATGATGAGCCCATTCCAATATATTGTGATAATACAAGTGCCATCAAAATCTCAAAGAACCCAGTGATGCAACAAGACGAAGCACATTTCAATCAAGTATTACTTTCTATGAGAATAGGTTGCAAAGAAGAACACCAGAGTTGAATATGTGGGCACAAAAGAACAAGTGGAAGATATCTTTACAAAACCACTTCCAAGAGAAGCCTTTGAGTATCTTTGCCAGAGAATCAGAGTAATTTCTACTCCAAAATGAATGCTTTTGAATGCTTGTCTTATATGTCTTAGATTTACACGAGGACGCACCATAAAGAGGACAGTTCAGGTCGGGAGATCAGTTTCAGGAAGAGTTTAGTCAGGGGGAGTATCCCCAAGGACAGTTCAGTTAGGGGGAGAAACCTCTAGTGGAAATATACCTTTTCCATTTATGACAAAGGGGGATAGATTTATCAGATGAAGAGCATAGAGGCATGGTCCTAGGAGGAGTGATGATCATAGGGGGAGAATGAGTGATACGAATTCTGTATTGCATGACATGAATTCAATATTGCATCAGAGTGTTGCCATCAATGCCAAAGGGGGAGATTGTTTATTAATTGGGTTGGTTGTTATTGATGTCAACCCTTGAAGAAAGTTCGGTAGCAAATTTTGGTAGCACAAAGGTTTGGGTAATGGACCCAAGTTTGTTTGATGGATAATGGTATGAGTTTTGATATATTTTAAGGTAATACTATTCTAGATGGATAGTACATGTCATTCCATTTCTGGTGGTATGTGGAACGTCATATAACTCCTCACGGTTAGAGAGTTATGGCCATGTGAAGTTGGATAACCCTCATGAGTCATCTAGAAGCCCCCAAAATTCAAAGTGTTTGCAAAATAAATTATTTAAATAATATAGTTAATGGAGAACTCCCTAAAATAAGGAAAGTGGGATGCTACATGAAAGTATAAATAAGAGGCAAGTCTCTCTCATTCAAACACACTTGAACACAATGAATATCTTTTGTTGTGTAAGGCTTATTACAAGTACTCATTGATACATCTGAAGTTGCGAAAGTCTGAGGTAGTACGAAGGTTTGATGACGAAAGTTTTAGAATTACAACAAATACAAAAAATCCCTAATTTCTGAGGCGTACGCGGGCTGACTGTGTATTAGGGTGTGTATGTAGGCGGGCCAGTAGTGTATTAGGGTGAGTACATGTGAGTAAATCCATGTAAACTTGAGAAGATGAAGATGCAGAGGTTCTAGATTCTGAAATCAAGCTCCCAGAAAGGTCTACAGTGCTCTGATACATAAGATATATCCATTGGTTCAAAAGGTATGTCTTATTTCTACGAATAGTTGGATTTTGATATATGTTTGAGAAACGATTATGGATATTTGAGAATTCTCCATAGAGAGACTAGTGGCTGCATGGGATCTTCTGTATAAGTCAGATCTAGAGAAATACAGTGCTGGTATAGTTTATCATTGAGACATCTTGTTAGAGTTGTGGCACGTATTGTATTTCTTGCCATATGGATAAGGGTTTTTATGGTACATAGTTGAGAGCTTGTATTTGTGAATTGGTTGATGTATTGAAAGGCTGAATACCAGAAAGGGTTTAATGTCTAGATCATATGAGGGATATTATACTTATTCATGATTACACACACTTATATGGCACATGACTAGAGAGAGATATAGAGATTTTGGGTAAAGGCACATGGTATAGATATAGTCTGGATATAGTGACAGGTTACAGATCTATGTGAAAAAGTTACAGAGGGTCAAAAGTTTTCAAGAGAAAGAAAACCCTAGTTTTCAGAAGGCATATGCAGGCTGCATAACAGTTTGGTCACGTACATATGCAGGCTGCATAACATATAGGGTGCGTACATACGCGTGATACAACACTACAGGTCACGTACCTGTTGTATTTTGTTGATACATGTTCAGTTTAGGTACAAATTGATTACATGGAATTTGTACAGGTTGGATGCAGGTCAATGGTACAGGTTGATATAGTTGTATAGTGGTATATCTCATAGTGATAGTGTGACCGTGATTCCATCATTCTACTTCTACTTCAGGGCAGTTGGATGGGGCAAGGAAAGGTGGTTGTAGCCACCTTCCGGTTGTATCCGGAGAACATAGGAGGTTGTAGCCAGAGAATTGGGGATTTGGATCTTTCCTCAGGTTGTAGCCTGAGAAACTAGGGGGTTGGAGTCTACTTCCAGTTGCAATTGGAAAAAAAATGAATTTGGTGCTTCCAATGAATGTAATTCTTCAAGACATATAAGAAAAATCATTATGTGGTTTTCTCCCGCTTCAGGTTTCCACGTAAAAACACTGGTGTATTGTGCATGTGTATGATTGTTCATTTGTTCATTGTTTATTTACTCTGCAAATATTGGATGATAATGCTACATTGATATAACACTTGCATTATATGGTTAAAAATGATTAAATTGTTCTATTACTGATTCACCCCCCCTCTCAGTAATCCAATAATGTCAACTAGAGAACCCACATGAGGATTAAATTCTAGATCTCATTTAGGGTTTTCAAGCCATATGGAAATGCTTACAATTGTATGACTTTTCCACAATTCTTTGGGATTTATAGGGTTATGGGTACAATGATTCACACTCCCAAATGATGGGTTCAAAGGCCTTCTTTATCTTAGGCTCTCTTTTCTCCCTATGCTACAAACTTTGGTGTTCTCCTCTTATTCAGAAATGAAAAACCCCTTTTATGAAATCAACTTTATCTTGAGTAGTATTCTCTCTAAGAGTTAGATAAGCCATTTGAATAACTACCCAATAGAATTTATTTGAATTCAATTCCTTTCATATCATCTCAAATGCATGGATGGTCATGTGGCCTCTATTAAATAAGCAAGTGTATGTCACTGATTAACCTTAGTTGTCTAAGGTGGTTGTGTCAATTACACTAGGGGTGGAGTTACCTATCGAAGAACTTCTTCTTGACCACCTCTCTATCGAAAACTTTCTTTGTTGATGACTTTCTTTGTCGATGACTTTTATGTCAATGAATTTGTTGTTAAAAAATGTAATGCCAATCCCTTTCCTTATTTGTTATTTTCTTGACTATCGATGACTTTGATGTCAATGAGTTTGTTGTTGAGAAATATAATGTTGACCCCTTGCCTCATTTGCTTTTTCTTCATTATCTTTGAATTCAATTTTCTGATAAGACTTGACCACTTTAAAGATTTTATTTTAGATTATGTAGCATTAACATTTAAAAACTAGAAAAATATAACATTGTTTTTTTCAATTAAGCTAGGAATGTGTGTGTTTTCCATTAGTTATCCCTTTCTTTCCTTTCTTATTCCCACTCTTTGGATAACTGGAAATGTTGTTACTATGTAAACATGAATATGGATCACATCACATTCTTATGGTTTTGAAGTTTATGATTATGGAGTTCACTTTATACATAATTTATAAGAAAATATGGTATTTAGTGAGAATATAAGACCAACGTGTAAAATAAAATAATATATTAGAAGTTGTTGACATGGAGGGTTATTCAAAAAAATGAAAATTGAAAAAATAATAGATAAATTAAGTTATATTAATTGGTCATCTAGTTCATTGGATGACATTAGCTTGGATCCCAAAAGGAATTATGGGGAAGATTGAACAACTTTGTTTTTAGTTCCTTTTGTTTGAGGAAGCTGGGAAAAAATGGTTCTAGCCTCTTGGAAAAGGCTTACAATTCCAAAATCAATGGGGGGTTGGGGGATGGATAATATATTCATGTTCTAAAAAATGTTGGTAGCTAAAAATGTCTAGAGACTCATCTAGGGTACTAGGCTTTGGGCACAAGTGACCAAGGAAAAATATCTCTCTCAGAAATCCATTGTGTATTGGATTCGCACGCCCTAAAAGAAATTACAAAATGCGTCAGTTATTTGGAAATAAATTTTGTTTACTTTCCCTCTAATTGGGAATTGGCTAATTTGAAAAATTGGAGATGGAGACCGGGTACTCATTTGAATAGATCCCTGGATTGGTTGCAAGGGAAACCATAAGCTCGTTACTCATCTCATTTGTGAGCTTCATAGGAATAACCTCTACATATCAAATAGCCCACATGAATTAAGTTATAGGGAAACAAAGGTGGCTAACATGGAGAGAAAATAGGCTAAGAGAGGATAATGTTGACACTTGGAAATCCTACATAAAATCCCTCTGAGGTTCCTTTGTGATTCTCTTGGATCATGGAGACCATCTCATCTGGTCCCTAAATCCAATAGGAAACTGTTAGTGTGAATAAGGTTCTTTAGCTATCTAGTTATTTCTTAACTAGTTTTCCACTTTAGCTCTATTCACACTAGGTTAGATTTACTTAGGGACTTTTTTACTTTATCCCATATTGGTTATGTTTTTAGTCTCTTGGGTGGTAAATCCCATATATACTCACCCATCGCTCTCATATGACTATCTCATTTTCATTGTATGCTTTGCATTCTCTTTAGTAGAATACAATTTATTCTTGCTCATTTTTTATTTCTAGATTTGCTTTCCTTCATTCATTTTCATTCTTGGGTTAATTTTCAACCAAATCTTACGTGGTATCAAAGCAGTTATGAGTTGTGGGTTAGCAATATTTTTAGAAATATGAGTGTGGAGCTATTTATTTTTAAGCACGTGAGTATGCTCTTCTCTTGCATCCTCGGAGAAAACACTAGTTTCTTAGGGGGTTCTTTTTTTGACTTGCCATATGTAGGTTTTGTCAGATATTTCTAGAGACATTTTGAGCTTGCCATTGAGTCAAGACAAATTGAGATAGCTATATTTTCCTTTCGTTTCATCCTAGTTGGACACCGGAGGGAAAATCTGCCAGGGTTTGAAGCCAGAGGTTTGCTTCCATATCCAGAATGGAGACACCTTTCAGAGAAATTTGGGTCAAATCCAACCCTTCCATTGTGCTCAAAAGGCTTAAAAACCCTAATATCAACTGTCCATTTGTCGATTTTGGGCAAAGTTGTCCAGAGAGGCAATTTTTTTCCCACAAAGTCGTATGCCCCCCTAGCACACACTTCGATTTGGTGACAATTTCATTAAATTTGGAGGAAGGTGAATTTGGTAGTTTTTCTAATTTTGGCGGTTGTTACACTAAATTTGGAAGTTTCTCTAATTTATCTGAAGGTTTCTATAGTTGGCAGTTTTTTTCAGTTTTGTTAAGTTTGGCGGTAGTTCCACTAAAATTGGCGATTTCACTAATTTATTTGGAGGTTTCTACAGTTGGGAGTTTCACTAAGTTTAGCGGATTTTTTTATTTTTATTTTGGAGAAATGTGAATTTTGAATTTCCTAACCCCTCTTAATTGGCAACTTGGGTTTTGAAGACAAACTTTGTAGGCTAATATTTATGGATTCTGACCTCCTTTTTCTTGAGCAATTTTTTTTTTAATTGGGATATTTTTTTGTGCTCTCCACACTGGTGTAGACAATTTTGGATTTTGGTTTATGGATTTTCCATAATTTATAGATCCTCATAGGTGACCTTGTAGAATTCTCATTTTGAGAACTTCAAAGGCTCACATATTTTCCATACAACCTCATATCGAGGTGATTCCTTTTTTGAAAGTGCATGAATTTTTGTGTACTTCACAGTGTTTTTGTTTATTTCACTTTCTATTGTGCCAAAATTTTACTTTCAACACATATTCATTTTTTTAGGATTTCTAAAGGCATTGAAGCCAAGTCCACTTAGTGTTCTCTTGCTAGTGGCAATTGTAACTACACTAAATATAAAGTGCCAAATCATTTTTCTTGGAGGGGATATTTTGTACATGGGTACCTCATCAAGTCTTGTAGTCAAGACCCATATTTGCATCTTTGTTTACATTCCCCCCTAAGATGCACTTAAGGGGGGTGTTAGTGTGAATACAAATCTTTAGCTATATAGTTATTTCTTAGTTAGTTTTATGTTTTAGCTCTCTTCACACTAGGTTAAGTTTACTCAAGGACATTTTCACTTTATCCCATATTGGTTGTTTTTTAGTCTTTTGGGTGGTAAATCCTATATATACTCACCCACCACTCTCATATGAACATCTCATTTTCATTGTATGCTTTGCATTCTCTTGAGTAGAATATAGTTTCTTATTTATTCTTTATTATTTCTAGATTTTCTTTCCTTCATTCATTTGCATTCTTGGGTGGATTTTCATCTAAATCTTATAGAAACTATGAACCAAATATTGGATATAAAGTGCTAGCCCAAGAGAATAGAGATGATCCACAT
>ML798398.1:156639-167290 GCA_009831015.1 Picea engelmannii
GAAGCTAAAATTTCTGGAAAAATAAAAAGAAATTCATGTGGCTTCTTTTAAACAATAAGGCTCTTACCTTGGACAATCTGCAAAATAAAATTTTTGAAGGTACAAGAAGATGTTTCATCTACAAGAAAGCAATTAAAATTAATTCTCATCTCATCCTTTTCTGGAATTTCACTTTAGAGGCATGGAAAGAAGTGGATAGAGCTATAGGATTGTCCAATGCTTATAAAGGAAACAACATTGAAGAATCCCTCAAATCATGGCTCCCCAATCCTTCAACCTCCAACTATAAATCTCTTCTACCCACCATTACTTGGGGGATTTGGCTAGCTAGGAACCAATAATTGTTTGAAGAAAAACAAACTCTTCCTCTAAAAATTTCCTTGCAAAGTATAAATATTCTCTCTGCTTCCCAAGACCTACCAAGTCGCATCATACTGCAAGGACCTTATCAAACCTCGTTATTAGGGACATGCCATGGGGATGTTTTGATGGATATTCCTAGAGAGACCCGCCATGTGGGGGTACAAAGGGATTTATTTACTTATCAAATAATCATTACATATCCTCCTTGTTATGACCCAAAGGGGGCATATATGGGGTTAAATGTATATGATAAGACCTTGATGGGGGGCATATATGGGGTTAAATGTATATGATAGGACCCTAATGGGGGGCATATATGGGGATAAATGTATATGTAATGTGTAAATATACATGTAATAGGATCGACCGAATAATAAATGAGTCTCATGTGTAGTGTGTGAATAGGTATATATAGATATCATGTATTCATTATTAGGGACATGTGAATTGTGATGTATGAATGTATTTGGGTATGTATGAATATATAACTTATCTCTATTATATATATTGGAGTTGTGCTCCACACTCACATTAGTGTACATGGTGTACAATTTTTTTTTATTCTAATATCTTAAGCATTTGGAACATCACATTTGGTTTTAGAGCATCGATCCTAGGGTTTTTCTTCTCCAAGCGAGTCATCTTAGAATTTTCCCTATAACTTTTGTTCTAGGTCGATCCAGATAGAAAAATTTGGAGGTTAATTAGAATACTTATCAAGGTACTTGTGGTAAACATTTCAGGGTTTGTGTCATTATACTTTTGGAGATACAACCTACGCAAGTTTGGGTTTTTAACTAGCTCTGAATTCAATCTCAAATAGTCATTTTGGGAGTTTCACTATAAATTTTTGTTCATAATTTTCCAGGCTGTAAAAATTTCTGAATACTGATAAAATATAGTGACTTTCATGTGGTAACAATTTCAAATTTTGGATCATTTTAATTTCTAATATATAGTCTATGGAAGGTAGGGTTTTTTGGCTAGTCCTATAACTAGTCTCAAACATGTGTTCTGGGTAAAATAATCATATCTTATTCAGTGAGGATCTAAATTCAGTGCCACCAGTTGCATTTGAAATAGGACAATCCACAATATTTTGGGTATAAATTTCAGAATCATATATTAAATATTGGACACTTCACATTTTGTACAAGTTCGCTCTCCAGAAAAGGCCAAAAATCAACAAAGTTTGAGAACGTTACCATAAATTTCATTTGACATATCAAATTTTGCCCAGACATGTGGAATTGAAGAGAATACACATCAGAGTACTACAAGACACAATTTCAGACTCGAAAGGGCTGAAATTTCATAAATACATTATAAGGAATGTCAACCAGAAGGACAAACTCCAAATCAGGGTTTCAAAGGTATGTTCACTTAAAAGTGTCATAACTTTTGATTGGGACGTTTGATTGAGGTGATTCAAAAGTCATTTGAAAGAGAAAACATATAATATTATATTGGAAAATTTACTATAACTATTTGAGTTCATTATCCTTATTATACATAAGTTTTAAGTTGAGGGTTGGGGTTAGACCTCAATTAAGAATCAATGGCAATACCTCAATTTATAGGAGACGAAGATAAATATGAAATCAGTCCTATGGAATGGTTGAGGTTGATAAAGGAATATGATATGAATATTTTAACAACAAGAAATTCTTTTTTTGGTGAATCTTGGAAGTGGTGGATGAGTATTTATAAGGATACTATATGGAGCATCACATAGAAAGAATTTGAATAACTCTTCTCAAATAATTGAATTAGGGATACAAAATTGGAGGAGATGCATAAAATTCAAGATGAGTTAAAATAAGCAAAGGAAGAGATAAAGAAGAAGGGTGATGAGATATATAAGATACAAGACCTTAATGAAACACTCGTTAAATAAGTTCAAAAGTTAAAACACAGAAATACTAGCAAAGGGAAGTGGGAAAAGGAAAAGTCAAGGGAAGACTTGAAAAATAAAGATGAAGAGATATGTAGATTACAAAACCGTAAAAAAATATTGGATGAGTTTAAAATATTGAAAGAAGAAAAGAATATTATCAAAATCAGGAGAAAACAAGGATCTTGGATGAAGAATCTACTAAAAGACTTGAAGAGGAAATTTGCAAGAAGGTTGAGGAATCCCTAAATATTGATGAGGTAAAATCATAAATGAAATCCATAATTGAAGAAGGATGTCAAGATTTGATAAATGGGGTGACATTGCAGCTTCAAAAGGAGAAAGAAGACAAGATTCAAGAAGGTCACCAGAAGATACTTGAAGAATTTGAACTTCATCTAGAGGATGTAAATGCCAAATATGATGGTATTATCTACAAGGATAGAGTAATCAAAGATCAAGAAAAAATGGTATAAGATGTCATTTGATCTAAAAAGAAGATAGATGAAATGCATGTGCATAGTGAAGGAAAATCATCAAATGTGAAACGATATAGACACCCTCATTACCAGGAAAGATTTCAAGGAAGACAAGAAGATCGAAATCAACATTATCAAGGAAGAAGATGGAATACTTGTCAATATTCATGGAACAAAACATCACAAAAACACTCTTCAACAAGATATTATCAAGACCAACAACCACTACAAATTGGAGAAGTTACAACAAAAATACATGGAATCAAAGGAAATAAGATTATGCAACAACTAGCCACCAAGGAATAAGACCAAAAATAATTTGTTTTACATGGATGGATCACCATCATTGGAATAAAGAAAGCAGGAACATAAAAAAAATCATATTACTTGATTTCATCACATGTGAGGCCTTTAATTGCAAAGCTTTGAGGACAAAGCATTTTGAAGGAGGGTACTATGTTATGACCCAAGGGGGGCATATATGGGGTTAAATGTATATGATAGGACCCCATTGGGGGTTGTATATGGGGCTAAATGTACATGTAATGTGTAAATATATATGTAATAGGGTCGACCTAATAACAAAGGGGCCTCATGTGTAGTGTGTGAATATATATATATATATATATATATAGATATAATGTATTCATTATTGGGGACATGTGAATTGTGATGTATGAATGTATTTGGGTATTTGGAGGAGGTTCTCCTATTCTCTAATAATTTATTGTGTAACTTATCTCTCTTATTTATATTGGAGTTGTGGTCCACACTCACATTGGTGTACATGGTGTGTACTTATGTTTTATTCTGATATCTTAAGCATTTGGAACATTAAAAAATAATCCTTGATTTGATCCTTTTTCCCTTTTTGTTTTTAACCTCAACCACTCCATTTCCATTGGAGAAGGTTTCATAGGAACAAATTATACATAATAATTCAGATTTCCAATATTTGTAAGGAGTACCCATTCCTTATTGGAATCAGAGTTGTTGGATTCAGAAAGTCTCTTCATTCCTCTTGGTGGGGCTCCATTTACAAGTACCAACCTCAAGGGGGAAGTCACCATAATATTGTCTTGTTTTCTATCCTCCAAGGCAAGATTAGATTCCTCAATTTGCACTTCTAGACATGCATTATTATCCTTCTCTTCAACTACTATTTGTTGATTTTCCACAATCCAATCATCTTCATCATCCAAGTATTGTTGATCACATGATTGTCGATTTATTTATTTATTTTGGTTTGTGTTCTTTGTTCCTTTTTGAGTGATATCACTCTCGGGGACAAGAATCTTGAAGATGTTCTATTTGTTATGTCCAAATTACATATATATTTTTTTGTACATGTGACTACAATTAAATTCAAAAGTACATCCACAATAACATCCAATAAATGATCCACAATAACATCCAATAAAGGTTGTTAGTTTGATCATCATTTCAATTGTTATTTTGACTACTATTTTAAACTTGTTTTTAGACATTTTAAGGGATACTCAAGGGGTTTGTTATCTTGAACACTTTCTAAGATATAATTATGGGGAAAAAGGGAAAAAACACATTAGTGTGTAAGTTCAAATATTTGGACTTTAATGTGGTTGTAACTTTTCCCATGGTAGAAATGCAAATAATGTCTCTATTAACTAGCTCATTAGCAACTAATCCATGATTTTTGGAAATATCTATATATTTATCTATATTGTTTTGGTCTCAACTTGAATGACATTTTTTCTAAAATATTTTAGTGAATGATCTTATGTATGTCACTGCCTTATTAATTATTATTTAAGTTTCAAAACTATTAATCTGGCATTAAGGATTAAAGGATTCAACTATTAACACATAATTTTTTAGTGCAATTTTGTTTCTTAGATTAGTGACATTTACAAAAACCTTGTGTAAATGCAAATTTGCAACTTTAATATCTAAAAGAGATGTTGTGTTGTTTGAGTTCTTTGGACCTTACTTTGGATCATATTAAACACTTTTCGGGTGAGATTAGTGAGGCTCTAAGAGAGTTGTTAATCATAACAAGAATCTTGAAGATGTTCTATTTGTTATGTCCAAATTACATATATATATTTTTTTTACAAATGACTAAAATTAAATTCAAAAGTACATCCACAATAACATCCAATAAAGGTTGTTAGTTTAATCATCATTTCAATTGTATTTTGACGACTATTTTGAACTTGTTTTGGACATTTTAAGGGATACTCAAGGGGTTTGTTATCTTGAATACTTTCTAAGATATAGTTATGGGAAAAAAGGGTAAAAAACACATTAGTGCGTAAGTTCAAAGATGTGGATTTTAATGTGGTTGTAACTTTTCCCATGGTAGAAAATGCAAATAATGTTTCTATAATGTTTCTAGTAAGTAGCTCATTAGCAACTAATCCATGATTTTTGGAAATATCTATATATTTATCTATATTGTTTTGGTCTCAACTTGAGTGACATTTTTTCTAAAATATTTTAGTGAATGATCTTATGTATGTGACTGCCTTACTAATTATTATTTAAGTTTCAAAACTATTAATCTAGCATTAAGGATTAAAGGATTCAACTATTAACACATAATTTTTTAGTGCAATTTTGTTTCTTAGATTAGTGACATTTACAAAAACCTTGTGTAAATGTGAATTTGCAACTTTAATATCTAAAAAAGATGTTGTGTTGTTTGAGTTCTCTGGACCTTACTTTGGATTGTATTAAACACTCTTTGGGTGAGATTAGTGAGGCTCTAAGAGAGTTGTCTATAAGATTTTTCTTATAGACAAACTTTTCAATCATAACCATTTCATCATTACTAATGCTACCCTCTCATTAAAGTAAATTTATGATCCAAACTAGGTGCTCTAAGAAATTCCAAAAAATAATTATTATTGAAACAAGAGTAATGATGTGTTTTACAATCCAATCTGGGGGAGATGTTATGACATAACGTTACATGACAGAAAACAATTAAATAAATAATAAATAACTATGTATGTACATATGTATGTGATAATATCTCAATAATTAAAGGAGTGTAAATCCATCTTAAACCTGGATTTATCAAGCATCTAGATGATTGAAATTTCTTAAGGTGTAATTTTTATATCATTTAATATGAAGGAATTAATACATCACATGAAATTAAATAATTAAAAAATTTACATCTTAATTTTTTTTATCTTGATAGATTCAAGTTTAAAATGAATTTATACTAGTTTTATAAAATTCAATCTTTATGATAGTAAAAACTAAACATAGTCTAACTAAACAAAATCAATACAACAATGTTTTCATAGATGCTTGATTCACCTTATAAACATTATAAGTGGGTTTATACTTAAATTTATTTTTAATATGTGATTCATAATATATGTCTAACTGTTTACGAAATGACGTTTTTTCATTGGAATCCAGCGATATAAATTTGCATGAAATTACTATTTTTTGTTGTTTAAAATTCATTTTTGAATGCAAAAATGGATTTAGCATGTTGGAAAACCCTATGACAATGTAATTATACATAAGTAATTACTCAAATATACAGATCTAACAATTTCTCGCTAGATTTCAGACAAATATCCTAAAAAAATATGACCGAAAAAAAATCATTTATTTCTTAGGATGTTTAAACTACTACTTTGGAAATTATCTTTTTATAAAACCATCAAGTCAATGACGTTAGAATAAATATGGAACTACCTTGTAAATCATATGTACCGTGTGTTTGGCACGATGTACGCAATCTTCTCATCTTTTTCTTCGTGCCGTGCAAATGTGGGGTCCATGGCATAGCATTTCCCTAGACATCTTTTTCGGAAAATAGGAGGGGCATTTATTCGGCGTCCTATTGTATAGTTTACCCTATGCTTCAATATGTTTTAATTCACATTGGTCATATTCACCCTTTGTTTTTTGTGGTGTCTCTGGTTTGAAAGAATGGCGAGTCCCAAGTGTTTCTAATACTTTGTTTTGCTATGGGGCTACCATTGATGCTACTCCAAACTGGGGCAACCTGGCAGCGTCTTAAACAAAATGTGCTTCTATGTTTCTCACGTTGTTGCTGAATTGACCAACAATTAAGATTTTAATTCATGAACCATGTATATTCATATTGCCATGATATGTCATTTATTTTATTTTTTTCTACTTGTTTAATTTTTTTTTCAACAATTGGATTTATGTTGTTTATCAAAACTCTAAAGTTTAAAATAAGATGGTATGTTGTGTTGATTTGACATCTATGTTTAGATGTCAAATATAAGATAGGATGAATTTACAATAAGATAGTATTGATTTAATTAATAAATTTATTTATTTTATGAAGGTGACAAAATTTATTATAATTTAGTTGTCAATCAATAGTTAGGACAACCACTAGTGGTTATTATTCACAAATGCAAGCTAACTCATCATTGTTATTTAAGGAAAACCACTTCACTTTAAATAACTTATTAGCAGTATGTAACTGGGCAAACTTTACTCCTCCCAAATGCCTTTGGGTCTTGGGTTGTTAACTTGTCTTGTTATATTCGAGAAAGATGAACTCTTAGCCGATCATAAATAATTTTAGGTCTTATTCCAAGACCAAACGTCGCCTTCAACCTAAATAGCATTTGCAAGAAACTCAATATCCCATATTGTCATTGTTAAGGTTACAATAAAAAGGTCACATAGTTTCAAGTAACATATTACCTTAGTCTCGTACATGAGACTAGAGACTAACCCTCATTGCAATTTAACTTCTTACCCAAAACGTATTCACTTCATTCATATATATAATTTTAATTTTTTTTTACATAATAAATATTATTGTTTCCCACTTTGATAACTCTTAATAAATATTATTGTTTCCCACTTTGATAACTCTCAATGCAATTAAATGATGTGAATTATGTAAACTCTTTATGTTTTATGTTTTATTCTTAATGTAAAAAAAATCCATTGTTTTTTATTGTATATTATCTTGTTATTGTGAAATTTGGAAACATAAAATGGAAAATATGTTGTTAAGTAGAAGTTGAAACTATGAGATTAACATAAAATGGAAATATGTTGTTAAGTAGAAGTTGAAATTATGAGTGGTTAAGTAGAAGTTGAAACAATGAAATTAACCTAGAATGTTTTTTGGGAAATTCTTTGAACAAAATATAAATAATTTTACCATGAAAACTTGTACCAAAATTGGAGCCTAAAAAATAAAGTGTTTTTTGATTATTTTTTTAACAAAATATAAATAATTTTACCATAAAAACTTGTACCAAAATTAAAGCCTAAAAGGGAGTCTAGATATAACCATGGGAGGACTAAGAGAGTGTTTCCCTAATTAGTGCTTGAAAATTGATATAAATTGTAAAAACTTGTACCAAAATTGGAGCCTAGAAAATGAAGTAATTTGATAGAGGGAGTCTAGATATGACAATGGGAGGATTAAGAGAGTATTTTCCTAATTAATACTTGAAAATTGATATAAATTGTAAATGTGCTAGAATAGTGTTAGCAAAAAGTGTTACTAGAACCCATACTAGTATAAGGTTGTTAAGTTCTCCATTGCTCAGCAAAAAGTGTTACTAGAACCCATACTAGTATAAGGTTGTTAAGTTCTCCATTGCTCATTTCTTTATTTAGCTCGGATCTTATGACATCATCCTTGGAAATTTTTTTATTGTAAATCCTTGAGCAAGCTTGCCCTTATCATCTCATACCCTTAGCTTGGAGGTAGTGATCAACTACAATGCCTATAATGAAGCCATGGATGCTTCCTTTTACCCCTTCAACTTTATGTTGTTTTTTTGTTATTTGAGTGTTGAATTTCACATGATAAATTATATGCTTTTGGATTCGCTTTTGAAAGTCAATTCGATTAGTTATGAACTACATATATTGCTTCATGTTAGAATGCATTTTGATGGGTAGTTAACATAGGTGTGTGCCAAAAACAATTTCACTCTAAAAGTGTTTATAGTAGTAAGTTAAGTTGAATTACAATACCTCATTGTTTATTGAGGAGGTTAGCTATGTAGAAAGTGGTATAAGAGAGTGATTCAAGGTTTGTGATTTTTAGGGATGGAGATTTTATAAAACATTGCAAAAACATTGTGTTGTTGGAAGAATTATGAGGTTGTGGTTTACTAGAGGAGTTAGTTATATAAATGATTAAGTATTATTTCTTTATTTCCATTTCATTAATAAGGAAAAAGTTTGCCTCATTCAAAATAAACAAAGTCTTATTTTGTTAGTTAAGTATATGGTGTATAAGAGGAATAAGTGATTTGGGTATTGGTGGAATGTTTAATTTTTTCAAAATTGACCAAATTACCATTCTATTAGTAAAGGGCCCTTGGAAAGATACAAAACCAATTATGTTGTCATTCTTGAGGAGGTTTAACAAGTAGCTCAAGTGTTTGTTTTGGGAAAATTCACAATTATTAGAAATTTCTCTTAAGTGAAGGACTCTTTATCATCATCTACATAAAGCAAAGATTTGATTTTTTAGAAATTGTTTTAGAGTAAATCCTTCAATATTGATTTGAATTTTGAGTTGACAACATAGATGTTTCCCACAATGCCTCGAACATTCATGAAAACCAACCTCTATGTGGAAGAAGTGCATATCAAAGACATAGAAATGGACTCAAACATGCATAGTAACTAAGAAATGCATGACAAACTTGTAGAAATATGATAAGATTAAGGGACCATTACATAGTTGTATAGTAGCTAATGAAAGGTTGATGAAATCACAAGAGGCGTATAGAAGGACCAATACTCAATTGTTCCAAATCTTTATAGAGATGTAGATGAAATTATCACATAAAAATAAGGATAGTATATGGGATGAAAGTAAGAGATATATTAATAGGAATTCTAGTTGAACATCACAAATGTTAGATTTGTAGAAATTGTAGCCAATTATTTAGGGGTTTTAGTTACGATTTTAGGGATTTTTGTGCTAATTAGAGATAACACATCACGTGATTGTATACATATTATTAGAGTAAAACCATTCTAGGATATTGAGTAAATGTAGGGCAATTTGAGAAGCAGAGTTTTAACAAACTCTACCTCCCCTATTTTCCTTATATAAAGCATGTATCTCAATTTTATCTCCATATTAAAGAATAAAGCTAGTTTATAGTTCACAATATGTACCTTATTTATGTGTATTTATTTTCAGTTTATTACATCCAGGTTGGTTATTAGTTTCAGGGTATCAGAGCCTCACTTGACAATATGAGTGAAGTGTTGTAAAGTTTCATGAGGCATGGAGTCTGCAGTCGCACAAAGGAATAACATTAGGTGTAATATTTGTAGGAGATCCTCAAAAGATAGTAGAACAATTTATGGTGTTGGATTCAATCTATGGAAGTTTAAAATGATGATTCCTTTATTGAATAAAGACCTACTCAATATAGTTGAAGGCACTGAGACTAAGCCTACCTAGGATGTAGATTTGATTAGTAAGTAGGAGACAAAGGAAGGTATGGATCATTCCTATATACTTTTAAGTGACAATGTACTTTTGCATGTAAGTGAGGAAAAAACAACAAAATATGCTTGGGAGCAATTGATATAGTTATATAAATCAAATGATGTTAGTACAAAATCATATTTACAAAGAAGGTGTTTCTGTTAAAAATGTAGGAATCATAGGAGATATTAGACCACAAAAACTAGTTTAAGGCTCTTAAGATCCAACTGGCTATGTTTGAATCAGTACTTGTAGAAGAAGACATTGTTATGACACTTTTTGGGTGTTTTCCAAAATCATATTCTGTTGGCAATTTCAGCTATCAGAAAGCAAATCAGCGTATACTTGTCATTGATGGCAAGAATGTGTGGTCGCAGTGATGAAAATAGCATTGAATAACAGTGCAGTAATAATCGAGAGGAGAAGAGACAGTGATCGTTGGATCCC
>ML798399.1:0-19356 GCA_009831015.1 Picea engelmannii
CCAAGTGCTCATGTGAACTCCCCGTGGAAGATTTTGGAACCCAATAACCAACTCCAAATGATGCTCCAAAGACTGACACCTATCATGTGGATCCAAATAAGAAGATCCATCCACATAGTGGAAAAGGGTCATAGCAAAATCTGAAAGGAATAATACCACTATAGAATATGCAGACTGAATGTTGGTAACTAGCTCCTGATGTGGGACATTGATCTTCTCTACATAAGGTGGAGTAGAGTCATCAAATAAAATATGGAAGTGGTTGTCATCCCAGAAATGACAACTATCCATATACCAATCATCACAATCGGCCTCAAAATCGTACCAAGCATATATTTCTTTATTATATTCATCCTTGAGGCCCTCCATAAGAAATATCTCCTGCATGTTATTCAATGAATCTTGAATCCTACGAAAACTATCATTGAGGCCATGTGTGAGGTTGTCTGTGAGGCCCTATGTGAGGTTGTTTGTGAGGCCATATGCAAATGTATCCAATCTATCATCCAATTGGGCTTTGAATGATTCAAGAATTTATTTCAAGGTTTGAGACGAAATAGCCATCTGAGCATCCTATGAACTCACCCAATAAGTTACGGCAGAAAATCGCGGTTTTTTCTGGAAAAACCTTAAAAAACTGTTGAAGTTAAAATGCTCATAACTTCACTTCTCGGACTCCGTTTAGGCTGATTTTTTTTTTTGAAATTGGGTGAAATTGTGAGAGGAACTTAGATCTGTAATTTTTTTGAGAAAATTCGGCCTCCAGCTGCTACAAAAACAAAAACAAATCACGTCGCCGTACGCGGAAAAAACCCTGAAAAATTGCAGATTTTAAAACTTCAATATTTTCACCTTCCGGACTTCGTTTTGGACGATTTGTTTTTTTAAATTGGGTATTTTTATGAGAGGAACTCAGATATACAACCCATTTCTGAAACATTTTCATAGAAATGTACCAAAAATTTTGAGAATGTCGCAGCCCTTTATTTTCTGCTCCGAAAAAAAATCTGCAAAAATAAAAAATAGTTGCCCACAACTCCGGCCAAGGAAAGTGCTCGGATACCAATTGTTAAGAACCAAATACCTTAATACAAAATCACCACAATAGATATAGAAGAACAATATAGAAAACCACAACTTTATTATAGAAACCCTTGAGGTAGGGAAACACCGTACAATGGATCCTATTGTGGAAAGGATCCTCTCCTGTTCACTTGTCTCTTCGAGGGGGCATCTTCCTATTGAGCTTCAGATCCAAATACAATACTTCTCTTCATGTCTAATTACATTGCTTGAACTCCTTTATATAGTGCTACCATCACCTAAGAACATTCTAGAGGAGGAATCTTCTAGAAGTAGAACTTTCTAAGAAGTCCTCTTACATTTATTATATCTAACTACCATAGTGGGCCTTATTTAATAATATAGTGGACCTAGGCCACCTTACATTGAATGACCTCCACTATTATCACTATGGGCCCTCTGGCCCCCCCTACTACCTCTCTAGCTACCTTACATTGCTACCTTACAGAGTATGCAAGGAGTATGAGATTGCATGCTGGTTTGCCCTTACATTTCTGGGAAGATGTTGTAGATATTGTTGTTTACTTAATAAATAGAGTACCTTCAAGCTCTTTGGATGGTATAATTCTAGAGGAGTCATGGATAGGTAAAAAGGTAAACTATTCTTTTTTGAAGACTTTTGATTGTGAAGCATTTTTTCATATTGATAAAGAAAATAGAACAAATCTTGAGGCAAAATCCAAGAAGTGTAACTTTATTGGATACAATGTTAATGATTTTGGTTATCGCTTATGGGATTATTAAAATCACAAAATCATTAGGAGTAGAGATGTTATATTCAATGAGAAGGTCATGTACAAAGATCAATTGCAGGGAAAGAAATAGAAAAAATAAAAACCATAATACACAGTGCTTGATGAGATCACTGAAAAATAAATTCCAAAGGTATCGGAAAATCAAAATGTACAACAACATGAGAAACAGGTACCTCAAACTCCTGCAAGTGTTGTTAGAAGATATATGAGGTTAAGTAGACCCCCTGAATGATACTCTCCTTCATTGTATTATTTATTGTTGATTGATTCTGGTGAACCAGAATGTTATGAAGAAGCAATGTAGGTAGACACTGAAAAGAAGTGGGAGCAAGGAATGAAAGAGGAAATGGATTCCCTGGTAAATAAACAGACTTGAGATTTGTTTTAGTTTCCTACAGGAAAAAGAACATTACAAAATAAATGGGTTTACAAGTTGAAGGACAAAGATGGAAGCAAAAAGAGGTACAATGTTAGACTTGTTGTAAAGGGGTTTTGACAAAAGAAAGGTATAGATTTTGATGATTTTTTTTCTCCTTTTGTTAAAATGACTTAAATTAGGACTATTTTAAGTCTTGTTGCTGTAGAAGATTTGCATCTTGAACAGTTAGATGTAAAAACATATTTTCTCCATGGGGATTTTGAGGAAGATATTTATATGCAGCAGCCATAGGGGTATGAGGTCAAAGGGAAGAATAATTTGGTATGCAGGTTGAAGACAAGCTTCTATGGCCTAAAGAAAGATCCAAGGCAGTGGTATTTCAAGTTTGATAGGTTTATGATAGAACACGGTTATAGTAGATGTCATTCTGATCACTATGTTTATTTTAAAAGGATAGAAAATGGAAGCTATATTATCTTGCTATTGTATGTAGATGGCATGCTTGTTGCAGAGTCTAATATGCAGTATATAAATGTGCTCAAGAAGAAATTAGCTAATTCATTAGAGATGAAATATTTGGGTGTTGCAAATAAAATCCTTGGTATGAGAATAACAAGATACAAGAAAAATCACAAAATGACATTGTCTCAGGGAGAGTACATAGAGAAGGTGTTGGAGAGGTTTAGAATGCATAATGCAAAACCAGTGAGTACACCTTTGGCCATCCATTTCAAATTAGCTAAGGAAATGTGTCCCAATACATAGGAGGATATAGAATACATGTCTAGGGTACCTTGTTCATCAACAATTGGTAGTTTGATGTATGTGATGGTTTGCACAAGACCAGATATTGCACATGCAATGGGATTTGTGAGAAGGTATATGAATAATCCAGGTAAAGAACATTGGGAGGCAGTAAAGTGGATTCTCGGGTATTTGAGAGGTACTGCTACTCATGCATTATGTTTTGGAGGTTCAAACATTGTTCTACATGGATACATTGATTAAGATATGATAGGTGATAAAGATAGCAGGAGGAGCACCACGGGGTATGTTTTTACTATAGGTGGAACACCAGTGAGTTGGATTTTTAAATTGCAAGAGGTTGTTTCACTTTCAACAACATAAGAAGAGTATGTTCCTGCTACAGAGGCTAGTAAAGAAATGATTTGGGTACAAAGGTTTATGGAGGAATTGTGAAAGAAGCACGAGAATAGCAGGTTGTACTGTGACAATGAGAGTTCCATTCACCTTGCAAATAACTCATCCTTCCATTCAAAGATTAAGAATATACAAATCAGGTACCATTTCATATGATCTATCTTGGAAGATGGACATTTGAAGTTGAAAAAGATACACACTAGCCAGAATCTTGCAGACATATTAACAAAGGAAGCAACCAGGGATAAACTAATTTCCTTCCCAGTTTATGTTGGTCTTCAAGCATGAAGGTGAATATGAGAAATTTTCCAGTCCAAAAAGGATCATATTCCAATAGACACAACAAGGATGGAGTTTTTGAGATTAGTCTCCAAGTGGGAGATTGTTGGTTGTGGAGACTGATTATATTCCTGACTCATAGGCCTTTGTTTCCATCCATGTTTATACCCCATGAAGACTTTACACCCTATAAGAATGTACACTCCTCCATGTGAGGGAGTTCAGGGGGGGATTTCCCCTCCTGCAGGGTCAGAGGGAAAGAGGGCCCTCAAAAGAAAAATTGCTTTGTAAATGTATATTGTAATTTCATTGTAAATCTAGACCGTTCATTATAAGTTTGTAGATCTGACGGTAGAAGTTATGTTAGGGTTTTTTACCCTAAAAGGAAACCCTCTTTTATGAGGTAAATGTATTTTGGCTATGTATCATTGCGAATATTGTATTATGAGAGAGGAGATTGTAAGAGAAAGAAGATGAAGTTAAATTGGGTGTGTTGTAGGTTGTATCCCTTCATTTGTTGGATAATAATAAATGAAGTACCTAGCAATTTCTCTAGTGGATGTATCCCACACTGGGTGAACCACATATATCTGTGTCTCTATTGTATTGTGTATCTTTTTTGTTTTATTTCTGCATTTGTTTTATTTAATTTCTTCGTGATCCTGTTTTTTATAATACTATTCATCCATTTGTAACCCAAGAGCCTTTTTATTAGTTTCTCATTCTTTTGAGAATACCTCATTGGGTCTAGATCATATCATACTTTAGTACCATATGTAGCATTATTACTTACTCCAAATCATACTGTACATTCCTTTCTCTTTCCTTTGTCTTGTCGACTTCAAGTTTTAGATCAATGATGGGATCTTGATTTTATTTTCCACATTTATGATTTCCCTCATCCAAGAGTAACATTCTTGAGTAATATTTTATGTTCTTCAATACTCATAAGTTCATCACCGGGAACAACCTTAAGTCTTCCCGGAATCCTCCTTCCTTTCTTCTGTTCGTATTTTCTGTTGAGGAGGAGCATCAATAGATCATCAAAATAACATTGGAAAAATTCTGAGATCACCATCACACAATTCTTCTGGTTGGTCTACTATTTAAGATTCATCATCATCATCACTATTTTTTGTAATAGAAACTTCTTCATCTTCTTCTTTATAATTTTCTTTTTCCATTTTTCTTTCATTGGATAGTGGACTATTGATTTGAAAGACATCATCAAGAACTACAATTGTGTCATATTATTCTTCAGGAACTCTCCTTTCTTGATCTTGATTCACTTTTTATGAAAAACTTTGTTTTTTATATTCCTTATTATAAGCTTTACCCACCATTCTCCTATTAGTAACTTCATCAATTTCAGGTGCAATATATTCATCATCTTTCTTGCTTTGTACTTCAATTTCTCTTTTCCATATCTTCTTATTTTGTTTATTAGAGTTTCCTATCTTCAAGGATTGCATTGGTAATCTACATTCACTGGCTTTATGGTCATAGATGTTGCACCTTTGGAATTCAACATTGAGATTTTGTAAAGGAGAGAAAGAGTTGTAGTTTATTTTCTTTGTATTAAACTTCTTTCTTCTTTGGACATTCTTTGGATTGTACTTTCCATAGGCTTTACAATGTATTTCTTTGTGTCCAAAATTATTGCAAGAATAACAATGTCGAAGGAAGATATTTTGATATTTGTTAGAGAGATTTCTTCTAGTGATTGTATTATTCTTGTCATCTCTTTCTTTAGTAAGGGGTGATGATTTATGTTTATTTGGGACGGTCTCCAATGGCATAATCTTTGTCTTATTATCTTCTCTTCTCAACAATATTTTAAGAGCATTTGCATAACTGACTGGTCTTTTTACATATCCTTGTGATGTAGAATTTGATTATTGGGTGTATCCCAAACTAGTCTTGTTGTTTGGTGACCTCTAACTACTGATAATTTCATCCAATATTTTCAATTTTTTTTCAAATTTTGATCCCTTCTTTTATTTCTTAAGTTCACCTTTTAGCATCTCAATCTCAACTTCTAGATTCTCACATACATGTTCTCTATCATTGAGTTGATTTAAAATGACTTATTCAATTATTTTAGCTTCTAAGAGTTGAGACTTCAAATCACTGATTATCTTCTCTGATTCTTTGATGGTTCTTGATGCATTTACTTCTAGTGATTGATGTGCTTCTTCAAACTCTTGAAGTTGTTCCCTTAGTAGTGTTTTCTTCTTTTCATACTTTCTTAGTTCCTCCAGAGCATTGATCAGCTCTGCTTCTAGGTCTAATTCTCCTTCAAATTCAGATTTCTTCATCATCTACAACATTATCTTGAGTTTTCATTCCCATAAATAGAATCCCTGAATATTCATATTCACTTTCTTTAGAAGAGTTGTTTTTCTCTTTGGTGTAGATATTCTTCTTATGTTTGTAGTATTTCTTTTTGTTTTTTTTCTTACCCTTCTTATGTTCTTTATGATTTTGAATTTACTCATCATCACTATCCTCTTACTTTGGATATGGACATTTGTTAGCAAAGTGTCCAACTTTTCCAAAGCTGAAGCATATCAGAGGAAACTTTCCCTTGTATTTACCAGTCCCTTTCTTGATCTTATTCATAAAGTTAGCTACTTATTCATCATATATCTCTCATAAATATTCATTAGGTACCTCCTCCTGCTTCTTCCTTGATTTTTATGCCTTGAAGGAAGTTTATCCCTTTGTTGGTTCTTCTTGTCTTGTTCTCATCTCATATGCTATAAGGATCCCATGTAGTTCATCTACTTTGAGCTTATCAAGATCTGTTATGTCTTCAAGGGTAGAAATTTTGACATCATACCTTATAGGTAATGATCTCAATATGTTTTGGACAATGGTTTTGTCTTTGAGTTCTTCCCCTAATACTCTGATTGAATTGACAATTTCATCAAATATTTGAAGATATTTTGTTATGTTTTCTTCCTCCTTCATTTTTAAATTTTAAAATTGAGTTCTATAGGCTTGTAGTTTGACTTCCTTGACTTTGGTGTCTCCTTCATATATGACCTTCAGTTTTTCCCATATCTCTTTTGTTGACTTATAGTGCATTACCTTTACAAATATAGGATTGCTTAATCCTCCTAGAATAGCATTGACTGCTCTTGAATTTCTATTGCATAACTTCTTTGCAGCAGTATCAGTAAGTGGGGTATATTGTGCAGTATAAACACTTTCAACAACTTTCCAAACATCACATCCAAGGGCCATGAGATAAATTGTCATTCTCACACTCCATAATGCATAATCATTCCCTTTAAACAAAGGTGCTTTGTTGGAAGACATTCCCTCTTGTTGATCCATTGTTTTAGAATATACCTTCCAGTTGTTAGAATGTGCAGAAGGTACCCACTCTAATACCAATTGTTGGAAACTTGGTCAATATTGAGAGGGGGGATGAATCGGCATTGGTTAATTATTTAAAATTTTAATAATTTTAACTTATTAACAACAATTGATCAAAAACAATAAACTTGAATATAAAATCAATACAAAAATACAAGTTACAATAATGATTGGGAGACACCAATCTCCTTATTCAAGGCTTCAACCCTAGGAAGCACCAACTCCCTTGTTTTAGGGCACCAATCCTAGGAAGCACCAAATCCCTTGTTTAGGGAACCAAACCTAGGCAGCACCAACTTTATGTCTTCAAACATTAATCAGTAAAGGGAATTAGTCCTTCCTTGCTCCACCCTTCCACCCTCGTTACATAAATATCTTATTTTTACTTCCTTGGACTTTGTTGTTCCTTTTGATCTTCAAATGAAACCCACAGAGACACTTTCCTTTCACCTTGTTTGTTTTCTTATATACTTTCCAAAAGGTATAAGGTTGAACCATTGTTTCGTTTAGTAATGAAACATTGCACCCCTTTATTTAATTAACACAAATGGTGATTTCATTAATTGATTTTCGTACACAAAATTAGACATTAATTTAGTAAGATGATTATGGAGTGTTGGAAACTAATTTTACAATTCTATGACATGGGTTCTGTGCAAAACATGCCCAATGAGCCGACATAGAATAATTTTCCCCAGAACATGTGCAAGGTGTCCGGTACAGGTGGTTCTTTGAAAGCAACTTGCCCATATTTTCCTTTCGTCGTCCGATGTCGGATCGAATTTAGAGCATTTTACCTTTTCATGAATGTCTAAATAGACCTCGACATATCTCCTTTGTTGGTGACTATTTAAACTCAACTTGTAAACATTTTACTTGATGGTGAATATTAAAATCAGTTCCCTCTTAACTACTAGTCACTAAAGATTCGACTTGGTATTCACCCTTTTTTGTATGTGCTTCCTCATTCGACCAAAGAACATATTTTTGGTTGACTCAACTAGGAGAAATTTTGACTTGATTATTTTGATTCTGGCCCACCCAACTTGCTTTAGCCTCAACCTGACTTGTATTTCCCAATTTAAATTTTCTTCTACTTTGACCTTTAGGTTACTTCATTGTTGGACCGACTTGACTAAGAATAAAAGTGTCTGGAGAGATTCGACTTTGGTCGTCTCAACTTTCTTTGGCCGACTTGAATTTATCAACTCAATTTTCTTTCGAATTCAACCTTTGGTGTAATTTACTTCACTTCTACTCGGACCAACTCAACTTAGAATAAAACTGACTTGTGTAATTTGACTTTGGTCATCCCAACTTGCTTCGGTTTCGACATCAACTTCGGCTTTGATATTCGACTTCTTCTACTTATCCAACTTCGACCTTCGACTTCTTTGACCTCTTTGATTTTGACCCCCGATTTCTTTGACTTCGACCTTCGACTTTTTCAACTTCTTCAACTTCAACTTCTTGCTGAGATGTTTATACCAGACTTCTTGACTCTGTGACTATACTGATGCCCATACTAATCTTATTTGACATAAATGCCAACATTATAACACCATGTCCAACATTCTTATTTGTGATTTGTATGCATCCATATTGGATTCTCCATTTACCCTTTTTATCTAGACAATTTCTTCACAGTTTCTTTTTGTGCATGGATGTTAAAGACATAATCCACCATAAACCATATTTCCAACAATCCACCATAAACCATATTTCCATTAGGTTAATTTCATCAACCTCATACAATATAGGATGAGTTCATCAAGCTCATACAATATATTAGTCAATATTATCTTTCTATTGATATTTAAGTCAACTTCATAACATTATGTCCAATACTGTCAATGCTTGACATTCATGTCATCTTCATAACATTATGTCCAATATTGAAAATGCTTCTCAAACCAATCAATCAATGATACTTCACACCTATATCAAGGTTGACATCAATGACAACCAAATTCTCAACAAGACTATCTCTGCTAGTGTGGAGGTCGTCGATGTACCTCTTGAGTTAAACTTGTTACTTGGGAACACTTGGTTCCTCGAGAGGATTGTAGTTGTCTCGTCGACCTTTAGGTTATTATGGTTCCCTCATTGAGCAAAAAATAGTGACGATCGGTCAACTTTCATTTTGTACCCCAGATGTTGGAGCCAATGTAGGGTCTAATGTACCATTTGTCAGTGATACCCAATAGTATTATATGAGTCTGGGTGTTGCGATGTTTAAATAAAATCATGGGAAAATTCCCTCTTCCCCCACCAACTCCCTCTACGAACATTTCTTCTATCAACATGATTTCATCATTTTCCATTGGATCCCTTATGTGACTTGATCCTTGGGTGGTACCTCATCCCGAGTATATTGAACCATATGGAGCTTCCATTATTCTCACCATGTTATGGATTATCGATCTGACAATCCCATCAACATCTATTGATATTGGTGACTCAACAAATCCATCCTTTTATGGAGTGTGATCAACCTACTCCACTTGTACGGGTTGTTTACTCTCTAAGTTCACATGACATCCTATATTTTGAGTTACCTTCAAAGAAGGACATCCTAGATATCATGGATTCCATAGTTGAGCCCAAGGATGAGGTGATGCATCGATAATCTTTTCCTAATTCATAACTAATGAGAGTTATCATGATGAGTGTTGATCCAAGACTGGGGTCCTTTACTGGAGAATCTAGTGAAACCCCTAGTCTTGACCCTTTTATGCCTTGGTTATATTTTTATAAACTCACCATTGAATTCTCTGCTTCCCATTATACCAAATATTTATGTTTTGTACCTCCTTCACGTATTGATGAGCATCGCCAAAGAGATTCCCTAGCTCACGAAACCACTCAATATGAGTATCTTCAACCACATAGATTTGTTTCTATGTAGCATGGCCCCAACATGGTGTTCCATATGATGTTGATATTAGCTCATGAGTTCATCGAATATGAAAATTATCCTTGGCTTGAGCCTAACCATGGGCTCTACTTAGAATTAAGCATCAAGATGTGTAGTTCCTTGTACATAGGTGTTTGTTGTGAGTTCCTTTTGTTTTGTATATATCATATCTGAAAATAAATAAATATTTTATTTTGTGATTTTACTATGCATTTTGACGTCTAAAATCTAGTTTACATGTGTTGATAGGATTATGGGGACTTTTTTATGACAATGGAAACTTCCCCTGAAATTGTGGCACATGTTCTTAAAACTGTCATATAGGGATAGGTTTTTCCCTGCATCCATGATTTTCATTATTAACCGTCCATTTTTCTAACACATGCCTTAGGTTTGATCCCATCAAGTTCTGGCATTAGCCACTCCATTGTTTCATGTAGTAACCTACACGATAGTGCCTACCCTTCACGGGAACCCTAGTTGCACCCAGATTTTCATTCAGTGCCAATGTTGTGATTTTGTGTAGGCTTGGGAACCCTCTTGTAGTCCATCCATGGCTTGAAATTGAGACTCATCTTCCTCTCTTCATCTATATTATGTCCATATACTGAGGGGGTTCCCAAAATTTTCACATTTATTAATGGTCACCTATACATTTTCTACTTTCATCATTTACCCCATTGTTGTGTTGTTTTTTGCTTAAATCTTGCTTACTGCTATTGTAGTAGTCTTTGACCATACACCTATTTCATTAATTGGTCTCCATTTTGCATCCATCTACCCATGGCAAGAGTAGCTGCTAAGAGTGGATCTCACTTACCAGTACAATTTGCATTCCTCTTGCTTAGGTTGGTTCCATGTGCTTAGAACATAGGAAAATGTTGTTAAGCCACTCGTTCTCTCGAGACGAGTATTCTTTTATCTCTTTTTCAAACTTGTTAAAGGATACGAAAAAGGTAAATATTGAGTACACTTTTACATATTTTTTGGAATTGTATACTTTTAAATTATTTTCACTCGTTAAAACTAAATGAAAAACATATTGTTGAGCATACATTTTTCTCTCTTTGGTGCTCATTAAAACATGGAGACACTAAAAAACAAAAAAGAAGAGTTGTGGTTTTTCATCATTGGTCTATTCTCAAAATTCCAGCATTAGTTGAGTCACCCTTGAACATGGCACCTGTTTGAGTCCTCAACATACAATTGGGTTTCAGCTTGCCTAGAAGTTGTCCCAGTAATATGTCATAGATACTTCTCTGACCGGTTACTATTCTATTCATCATGGAGAATGTTTAAATGCACTATATTCATCAAGATATTGTGTCTTTCTACCAAGTCACCATTGTGTCGTGTTATATGTTCAAGGGATGTTTAAGATTGAGTCATTCATCTGTTGTTTTGTTCAATTTTCAAGTCATCCATCTTTGTGTCAGCTGTATTGGGTGATACTCTCTCTTCACATCATCTATTGACATATGTTTAGAATCTATTGATGGGGGATACATTAAGGCCCCCCTTTGATAGATCTCTTCCTATCAACTTCAACACATTATCTAGGAAAGGGATATAGAAACCAAATAGTACATTGGAGCTTGCAGTCCTTAGTGGAAGAACTCCTCATGATTGATGATTCATTTACATCATTGACTCCTCATTGATTGATTCTACAAGTGTTCAAAATTAGATCCTATATTCACACTCGCTATAATGTTCTATCTACCTTGGGGTCCATATTAATCATCGATGGGTCCCCTCGCGTTTGTTAATGGTATACATCAATGACCTGTAATCATATGGTTTCTACCATGTGTGACATCAGCTCATTTATTCACATGTTGTATATTTGTACCATCGAGGTTGGGATGAATACCTTGGTATTGGGGCCACATCATTCCTTTACATAATCCTTTCCAAAGTTTCAATGGAGTAGATCACTTATATATGAGTACTTTTAAGACTTTGGGGAAACTTTCCTTAGTGCTCATTATCTTCTTGATATATATGTGTGTGTGTGTGTGTCATAGATCCACATTGTATTTTCTTATGGCTATGATCTTATTAATGACATAGATCCACATTGTATTAGCTCATAGATATGATCTTATTGATGACATGGATCCACCATGTATTATTTTGTGGCCATGATCTTGCATTTCATGTCATGAATCTGCAGTGTAATATTTGGCAGCGATGCTTTGTTATTCTTCAGTGTCTGAGTATGTCTACCTATGGGATGGTCTATATATGTCTTCATCCTTGGTGTTTTATTGAAGTACATATTTGACCACCAAATCTATTTTCTCTCTCCTCACATTGCATCGTGGACACTATTTTATTGTAATGTGTTTCAACCATCCATTCCTTTTCCGACCTCACACATTAGGGGGCATCTTTTATAGCTTTCATTGCCACCCTGCAGGGCTAGAAGGGAATCTAGTAGAAGATGAAAGCCAAGACACATATATATCTTGGGATTTGGGTCATTTTTTAGGGTCGACACCTGTCAGACATAAAACAACAAATGACTAGTCGTGGGTCAGTTATATTGCAACTAGTGAAAATCTCTACAACCTTCTAGTTTAATGGAGTTTCAAAGAGGTATGCGAGGGATGAGTTATTTCTTTATGGAATGAGCCTTGGAACTCACATCATTTGAGTATCCATTGGTCTCTAGAAGATATAGAAGCTCACCCAAGGATCTTCAAAGGATATATATAAATAAGGAGAATCTTGAGCAAGCGGGGTAAGATTCATTTGCATAGATTCTCCATTCTACAACAACCAGGATCAAATTTCATAGTTTGATTAAGAATCTAAGGAGGATCAAGGAGAAACGGGCTAAGGAGGATGCATGTACACTAAATTTATGATGGTTGTTGTATTCTTCATATTTTGATACAATAAATCATTGGTTTTCCCATAAATATGTGTTATGTTCATGATTTTTTGTGTTTCATCTTGTAATGAATAGATCATATTAGATATGAATTAAAATGGTAATTTCTAACACTATGAGAAGAAGAGTATTGGTGATTTTTTTTTCTTGTGTGCAGGGAGAAAGTTGCAAGGGCTAGAGATAGAAATCAAGATCTACAACATCCAAGACACACAAGGACACTCTTCATAAGTAAGGTATGTCATTCTCTCATGTCTTGGTATAAAAAAGATTTTTTTTTTATAGATTTAGGGAAACCATTAGAATTATACCCTCACTATCTATCTAGACTCAATAGGCATATCCTAGGGAGATCTAACTTACCATACTCGTGAGATTTATCCATAATACCGAGAGGGCCTTTTGTATGATCGTATTCAAGGATTTCACAGGTAAGATCTGTACTCATTGGTTGGGGCCATACATGACTGGCATTGTTTATGACAATGGTTCTATAAATTTATGTACCATCAACAAATCTTGTATACCTCTCATGGAAAATGGTCCTCGACTGATTCTATAAAAAAATCCATTGTCCAAAAATGTTTTTATCAGATATATTTCTACTCGTTCATATTTAGAGATTGTTGTTATAGAGGCTGCACATGTACTTTCAACAAATTTATTTTCCTAGCAGTTGTACTTTAAAACAAACAAATAAATAAATAAAATAAAAATAATTCTAACTATGAAAACCCATTTTGCAGTGGAGTTGGAAAAATGTTGTTTAAAAAAATGATTCCTAGTGGAAAATATTTGCAACAATGAAAATAAAGAATAAAGAGAAAACACATTGATTTCCTTCATGTTATAGATCAATTTGCTTGCTATAATTTGCTACAGATCCTTGGATCGTGCTCTATCTTTTCATTTTCTAAGGATTATCAAGTCCTTTACTACTCCATCGATTGTTATTAATCCTTAATATTTGTTCCACATATTTCTATAGATCCGCAAGCCATGTTTTGCTCCACCGTTTTCTATGGATCCTTGCACTTTGACTTGGTTATGTTGCTTTCTATTGATATATGGGTTCCATTGTTGTTACATGAACTTGCTAATAATCCATCCCCTCATGCTACTAATGTTGTGAGTGGTTAGATCACATGATTTTTCCATAATTACACCATATCAAGGATAAGTACAAACATATGATTTCTCCCATGTTTACAACATTCCTTAATTTCCTTTTTAATGCATGCAAGGTCAATTTCCCATGATCAATTTCCATATTAGACTACTAAGGTTGGAATGTCACTTAATTTGGGGGGGGTTTTCCAGTAAAGTGATTTGATCGCTTCCATTTACCTCCACTATGTTGTTGATGTGCCTTGTTGTTACTCCCAAAAAATTTCCATAGTCATGTCCTTACTTTCCATTATTATACTTTCCATTCCATGTCTTGTGAGGCATTTTATCCTTAATTGGCCGATTTTTGGTGTTGTTACCGATATTATGTTCGCCACCAACCTCTTTTCTTATCCAAATTTAGTAACCATTTCTTCACATTTCTTGTCACTCCCATACAACCCCATTTGATGTTACTCCTATGCAAATTATTTGTTGTTACTCCATTTCCTTGCTACTACTATGAACTCTCAAAACCATCACTGCTAATCGAGATACTCTTTCTCACTATTGAAAAAATAATGGGTGGGTTTGTTTTATTTCATGATCTTGTTACTTTATCATAGTTATAGAGAAACCCCAAGGCGATATATGGTTTAAAGGATGTAGGTTGGACCAACTATTTGGATCACTTACAAGGATTTGATATAGTAGCTAAACTTGAATTTAATCAAAATTTATAGCTATCCAATGCCATTTTGGGGGGCCTGAGTAATAGAGGAAAGTATTTCTAGGGTGATGGGCTTACCTTGGATAGGGGATCTTTGTTTCAAGCACCATTTCATGTTCAATCTGGGTCATAATGACTTCCTTGTTGGTGTTGAAGTTGTATAAGATGGAGGAAAAGGGGTTAAGCAGTTGTCATTGGGACAATTATGGTCTAAGGTAGCCTATTTTGTGCAGAAATATCTTTCTTGTGATGGGTGCTATAGCCCTAGTTTTTGCTACCATTTCAGGTTATTGAATCATCTACAACATCAAAGACCCATCAATATGCATTATTTCCTATTAAATGCACTACAACTAATGGCTCAAAATGTCATATCAAGTAGAAACCCTACCACTAGCTTAACACATCATGGGGTAGTCAAATTATTAGTAGTTAATGATCTCTCTTGCTCAAGTCAAACTTGGGAGGAATTTCTACAAAGGCCTCAGGTGGCAGAGGAAGAACATATAGTAGAGGAATTCCATGTAGAAGAAGAGCATGTAGCATAGGAAGTCAAATAAGAAGATGCACATGAAATAGAACTAAACATTGTTTAAGGAGTCCAAATAATAGAAGAGGATGAAGTACAAATAATAGAGAAACCCATTGGAATTGAGGTAATAAGGGAAGGTTTCCTTGTAATAAAAGAGAATCACTCTGTGCCTATAGAAATCTCTGATGACCTTGTGAAAGAGGTTGACCCTTCAACTAGAAAAAGGAAAAGGTCTAAGGAATAAATATCCATTCCAAGACATCCCAACAAGAGATGAACTAGGTCAAATACTACTATTACCACACAAGAATTAGAAACAGAAGGAACTATTGTTGTTACACAAGAACCAACAATAGAAAAAGAAGCAGTAGGAAAACCTAAGAAGATTGAAGGAGAAGAGGAATATGGTGCTACACATAATATTGTAGCATGAAGAACTGATGTATAAGCAATTCCTCCTCAGGATCACAGTGAAGAAACTATCGAGCATGTTTTTTGCTACAATGATGTGTCAAAATTTAGATTTCAAGTCTATTAGTAAATGTGAATATTTATTTTATTATTTACTAATTATATAATTCCAAAGGTATTGCATTAATTCATCTTAAAAAATAATAATAAATAATAATTAATGCAGAATGATTAATCATACACATTGAATTGTGTTTTAAATCACCATTTTAACAAATGTATCTTCAGTTAAGGTGGACCTAAAAGATGTGTATCTATCAGAAAAAGTTTTACGTACATGGATTTTTTTCTAGAAGAAAATTTCTCAATATATTATAAATGTATGTTGTTCTCTTAAAAACAGTACATATGTTGCCACAGGGGCAGACCCAGGGTTCAACGCTCAAGAGCGCACCAACAAATCCCTAACTACTAGCCCTTTTTCCAACTCTTACGAAGCAGATGAAGTCTCACCCGAGGTAGAGGCAGGGGTGGTTGCAGGACTTAGGTGTCTGCAACCTTAGTTGGGACACAGATCTATGATTATATCATTTACAGAGAACTTATCATCGATCATTCGTCAATATTCAACCCTTATTATACTTTGCAGATAGCACAGAGCATCGTGGTGTACACTCAGATCTACAATATTTCATCACTTAACCATAGTAACCCAGATCAGATCCAGTAGATCAGCACTAAGCATCCTCATACACATCAGATCTAACAATCATATATATCTAAGAAGCACAGAGCATAAGTGGATATATCAAAGAACATAGCATAAGAAAAAACACATTGAATCAAAGCACAAAGAATAACACACAGATTTATGTGGTTCACCCCCACCCTGGGGCTAGGTCCACAAGATCTTCATCTTTATTATCGTCTTCAATATGTTACAAGCACAACGCCTCCAAAACCCTTCTTCGTATAGGACAGAAGATCTGTGTAGCTCGCTAGATCCTTCTTCCTTGTGTTATAGCACTTAGCTTTCTATAGAAACCTCACAATAACTTGCACTTAGCCTTGCAAGCCTTACACAGTTCGCACAGAGCACTTATTTAACATCACATAGATGCACTACCAATTGCACTAAGCAATCACATCTACTACTTCTTACATTGCCTATCCTTCTATTTACACATTACAAAAGTGGGCCTAAGCATGGGTAAACCCACGGGCTGACACTCCTTTCCCATTACATTAACCCAAAACCCTAAAAGGGTCCAAAACTGGACCAAGATCCCATGATCTCTGCTTCACCTGGCACTCCATCTTTCATAGGCTGTCGAAGTCCAAAAATGGTCAAATATGACCAAGTGTTCCTCAAAACTTGGTCAAGGGCCAGCAGGCCCCCAACACTCACCTGTGACTCATCCCGAGTCACTCTAGTCTGATCAATTCTGCCTCGAATGCCTCAATCTTGGATCGAGCTACTTCGACCTGCTGCAATGTGGCAACCTTTTTCTCAGTGAACTCATGGATCACTACATCGTTTACTAGCCCTTCCAGGCTATGATGACAACCTGTTCAAGCTTGGCTCCCTAGATTTCAACTTCAGTGAACAGTTGGCATGCCTTTTCTTGGATTGGTTGAAGTCGTTGGGAGACTTCCATCACTTTACTTTGCAGCGTGTGTACCTATTTTTGGGCGGTGTGTTGTTCTGGAAATCTCTTCATTCTTTCGACTGGGGTCAAGGCCTTCAGCTATGCCTAAAGCGTATATGCATGTTGCTTTGCTTCTTGGAGCTATGCCTCTAATGCCTGCAACTCTGGATTCTCTGTGAGGTTCTCATAAGTCCAGGCGCTTATAGCACTTAGCTTCTTGCATTCCAAGGCAAAGGTTTTTAATCAACCAACTGCGCTATGGACAGTTGCCTCCCTTAGATCTCTTATTTTTTGAGGAGTCTTGGGCACGGTACGAAGTTCCATATCTGTGATGCGTTGCTAAAGTTTCTAGATTACTTCTTCAATTTGTGCCACCTGTTATGGGACACGTTCTTCAATCTTCACTTCTATGACTATCACAGAGCGAAGTTCTTTGTGAACCCTTTCCTATACTTCAAGTTTCTCTGCTAGCAACTAGTCCTTGCTCTGCTGTAACTGTCCTTTTTCCTCATCCCACTTCACTTGTAGGGCAATATTTTCCCATTCTGCCTTACTCTGTTGTTCTAAAAGTGCGCTCTGTACTTGTGTCAAAGCCTGGGTGGCTTGCATTGTGTCTTCTTGAGCTCATCGAAGGCGAGCTTCGACTTTATCGGTGATCTGGTGTAATTGGGTGGGCTCATCGCCTGTTCCTGTTGTTCCAATTGTCAAAGGTGCAGTAGAAACTGCTCGGCTAGACTAGAGTTCATGCTTCACTTCTTGAAGTTCACCCTTGATTCGGATGAATACCTCCTCCTGCTTCGCTTCTTGATTTTCTGTGATCTCTAGTGAAGCATCATTCAACACAGTGATTAAGAAGTCGAAGTCGTTCGGTGTGAGGGTAGTATTAAACGTAGTCCGGGTGGCCTTATTTTTCTTTCGGGATGAGGGATTTGGTGGGGTAATATTCCTTTTCTTAGAGGGATCCTCCTCCTCTCTAGGCGGAGTAACCTAGCCTTTGTTTTGCTCAACTTCTGTGCCACCTAGTTCTTCACCATCACCTCCCTGTGCAGGTGAGATCGAAGTAGTCTTCATGGATGTTCTATGGACAACTTGAACTTCATCATCCTTCTTAGTCTTGCTTGGTATAGGTGTATCTGGCATAGCTTTAGGGCTACCCACGTTGGACATTTATGTGGGGTACGCTGCAACAAGGAGGTCCACCGATCATTCCTTGGTAATCTCCTCCAAGTCTTCTTCTGTCAACTTGTAGTACGACTGGAGTTGTTGTTTGTGCTCATCAACGCATGCTGTGATATAGGTGAAGTGGCGGTCCGCACTGAATTTTATCAAAGGTCTAAACCTATGAAGTATGTTTGGGGTGAGGCGTGGTGTAGAGTGCATTTCATTCTTCAATTGGTTGTAATAGGCGTGGAAGATGGAATTGGACTGCCACTACTTGTTCATGTCATTGGAGTACCATAGCATATAGAACTTTGCGGCCAGTGGTTCGAAGGGTTCGATCTCCAAAAAAGTGGCACCTTCTGGTAGCTCCCAGGCAATGAAAGTGATTAGTATGAGCAACCAACTAAAGTGGAACTCATACCCTTGGTCTTGTGCTTCTCTGCAATCAATATCTAGCTGGTTTACAATTCATTTGTAGTCCCTCGACGCACTTCCCTGCGAGGTCAACTATGAATCTAGTCACTTGTGTTGGTCTATTCTTTCAAACTAGATTTCCCGCGACCAGATGACAGGAAAGGCACACTGTGCCACTTTGGATAGAGGCTACCTTGTAGCCTCGCATGCCTTTCTCGACATTGTCATAAGTTTCTTTTATCCTCTGCGCTAGTGCTCGGTCTGAGGTCTTTCCAGGGTAAACCTCTTGTGGGTCAGGGCCTTGCATACTAAGTCCTGTGATCCGATTGATCAAGGTTAGATTCATAGTGATGCGGTGGTCCAACCATAAGTATCATCCATGGTAGTAGGATAGAAGCAACTTGACGTATGCGTTGACTTCCTGGTGCCTGCCGAAGTGTGGGATCTTCATTACATTAAGAAGTGTGGACTGCGCGAGGTTCTGGGTCCATGACT
>ML798399.1:19456-31087 GCA_009831015.1 Picea engelmannii
TAGGTCCACAAGATCTTCATCTTTATTATCGTCTTCAATATGTTACAAGCACAACGCCTCCAAAACCCTTCTTCGTATAGGACAGAAGATCTGTGTAGCTCGCTAGATCCTTCTTCCTTGTGTTATAGCACTTAGCTTTCTATAGAAACCTCACAATAACTTGCACTTAGCCTTGCAAGCCTTACACAGTTCGCACAGAGCACTTATTTAACATCACATAGATGCACTACCAATTGCACTAAGCAATCACATCTACTACTTCTTACATTGCCTATCCTTCTATTTACACATTACAAAAGTGGGCCTAAGCATGGGTAAACCCACGGGCTGACACTCCTTTCCCATTACATTAACCCAAAACCCTAAAAGGGTCCAAAACTGGACCAAGATCCCATGATCTCTGCTTCACCTGGCACTCCATCTTTCATAGGCTGTCGAAGTCCAAAAATGGTCAAATATGACCAAGTGTTCCTCAAAACTTGGTCAAGGGCCAGCAGGCCCCCAACACTCACCTGTGACTCATCCCGAGTCACTCTAGTCTGATCAATTCTGCCTCGAATGCCTCAATCTTGGATCGAGCTACTTCGACCTGCTGCAATGTGGCAACCTTTTTCTCAGTGAACTCATGGATCACTACATCGTTTACTAGCCCTTCCAGGCTATGATGACAACCTGTTCAAGCTTGGCTCCCTAGATTTCAACTTCAGTGAACAGTTGGCATGCCTTTTCTTGGATTGGTTGAAGTCGTTGGGAGACTTCCATCACTTTACTTTGCAGCGTGTGTACCTATTTTTGGGCGGTGTGTTGTTCTGGAAATCTCTTCATTCTTTCGACTGGGGTCAAGGCCTTCAGCTATGCCTAAAGCGTATATGCATGTTGCTTTGCTTCTTGGAGCTATGCCTCTAATGCCTGCAACTCTGGATTCTCTGTGAGGTTCTCATAAGTCCAGGCGCTTATAGCACTTAGCTTCTTGCATTCCAAGGCAAAGGTTTTTAATCAACCAACTGCGCTATGGACAGTTGCCTCCCTTAGATCTCTTATTTTTTGAGGAGTCTTGGGCACGGTACGAAGTTCCATATCTGTGATGCGTTGCTAAAGTTTCTAGATTACTTCTTCAATTTGTGCCACCTGTTATGGGACACGTTCTTCAATCTTCACTTCTATGACTATCACAGAGCGAAGTTCTTTGTGAACCCTTTCCTATACTTCAAGTTTCTCTGCTAGCAACTAGTCCTTGCTCTGCTGTAACTGTCCTTTTTCCTCATCCCACTTCACTTGTAGGGCAATATTTTCCCATTCTGCCTTACTCTGTTGTTCTAAAAGTGCGCTCTGTACTTGTGTCAAAGCCTGGGTGGCTTGCATTGTGTCTTCTTGAGCTCATCGAAGGCGAGCTTCGACTTTATCGGTGATCTGGTGTAATTGGGTGGGCTCATCGCCTGTTCCTGTTGTTCCAATTGTCAAAGGTGCAGTAGAAACTGCTCGGCTAGACTAGAGTTCATGCTTCACTTCTTGAAGTTCACCCTTGATTCGGATGAATACCTCCTCCTGCTTCGCTTCTTGATTTTCTGTGATCTCTAGTGAAGCATCATTCAACACAGTGATTAAGAAGTCGAAGTCGTTCGGTGTGAGGGTAGTATTAAACGTAGTCCGGGTGGCCTTATTTTTCTTTCGGGATGAGGGATTTGGTGGGGTAATATTCCTTTTCTTAGAGGGATCCTCCTCCTCTCTAGGCGGAGTAACCTAGCCTTTGTTTTGCTCAACTTCTGTGCCACCTAGTTCTTCACCATCACCTCCCTGTGCAGGTGAGATCGAAGTAGTCTTCATGGATGTTCTATGGACAACTTGAACTTCATCATCCTTCTTAGTCTTGCTTGGTATAGGTGTATCTGGCATAGCTTTAGGGCTACCCACGTTGGACATTTATGTGGGGTACGCTGCAACAAGGAGGTCCACCGATCATTCCTTGGTAATCTCCTCCAAGTCTTCTTCTGTCAACTTGTAGTACGACTGGAGTTGTTGTTTGTGCTCATCAACGCATGCTGTGATATAGGTGAAGTGGCGGTCCGCACTGAATTTTATCAAAGGTCTAAACCTATGAAGTATGTTTGGGGTGAGGCGTGGTGTAGAGTGCATTTCATTCTTCAATTGGTTGTAATAGGCGTGGAAGATGGAATTGGACTGCCACTACTTGTTCATGTCATTGGAGTACCATAGCATATAGAACTTTGCGGCCAGTGGTTCGAAGGGTTCGATCTCCAAAAAAGTGGCACCTTCTGGTAGCTCCCAGGCAATGAAAGTGATTAGTATGAGCAACCAACTAAAGTGGAACTCATACCCTTGGTCTTGTGCTTCTCTGCAATCAATATCTAGCTGGTTTACAATTCATTTGTAGTCCCTCGACGCACTTCCCTGCGAGGTCAACTATGAATCTAGTCACTTGTGTTGGTCTATTCTTTCAAACTAGATTTCCCGCGACCAGATGACAGGAAAGGCACACTGTGCCACTTTGGATAGAGGCTACCTTGTAGCCTCGCATGCCTTTCTCGACATTGTCATAAGTTTCTTTTATCCTCTGCGCTAGTGCTCGGTCTGAGGTCTTTCCAGGGTAAACCTCTTGTGGGTCAGGGCCTTGCATACTAAGTCCTGTGATCCGATTGATCAAGGTTAGATTCATAGTGATGCGGTGGTCCAACCATAAGTATCATCCATGGTAGTAGGATAGAAGCAACTTGACGTATGCGTTGACTTCCTGGTGCCTGCCGAAGTGTGGGATCTTCATTACATTAAGAAGTGTGGACTGCGCGAGGTTCTGGGTCCATGACTACGGGACAATCTTAGAATTCTTTCCTTTGGTCCTAGTTAAGGACTTATGCGGGGCTAACATGCTGTAAACTTTACGATCTCCAAGGTTAAAATCACTAAATTTCAGTGTTGTGAGCTTATCCTGGTCAGCACGAACTGCGTGCACCCCTTTCGGAAGGTATGCGGTGATCAAAGTGTACTCGAAGTCTCAAGGTACACTGTCACGGTTGATGGCACCGCTTAGAGGTGGTAAGTAAGTAGGTAGAATCTGTGGGATAAGCTTGGCATTTCAGATGTCATCCTTGTGCTTGGTCTATTTCTCATCGATCGGTCGGGATGGACTGGCATGAGCAGTGGAAGGGGAGGCCTGGAGTCCTCTCGTTGACGATGCTTGGACTCCTGTAGATAATTCTCGCTCCGACATGACTCTCTTAGTCATTAAGTCAATCAAAACTTCTTCAACTACTTTCTTAGCAACACTGAGCTCGTCCGACATACAAGCTTGGGTCAACTAGCTCGGGTGTGAAATGAATTTAGAGACTACAGTGAATGGTATGGGAACAAGGCAATGATCACAGGGTGAAGTAATCTCAGGTTTCGGGCTCAAATTCTCACTTAGAAAAAAATATTCTCGGTGCGTGGTGCGGCGGACTAAGTAGGGAAACTTCACAATGGTCTGCTTGCAATGGGTATGAGGCTACATTAACTTATGTTCTTTCCATTATGGCATGGTCTAACGGTCTAGTGGCGAGCCATAAATTATTTCCAACCCATTCGGAGCGGTAGTTGAACAGTTATATTGGCTTCCAACAGCTATATTACTTTGCCTCGACAAAGTGGCATACGTCGTTGTTTTGATATCCTGGCGAAGCTCCAATTCTGCAAAGTGTCTTGCTGCAAGGTACCCTCTGGGATCTTTTGTAATTTTTCAATCTTAGCCTTCTTCTTACTTATCTTTCTATCCTTCTTTCCAGTGAGCTTCGTCTCGGTGATTCTCTTCCCATTTTGATTCTTATTTTTCTTCAACATAGTCACTTTGTGTTGGTGAGATTCTCTCCTAGGGTTTAGGTATATCACTTCTTCTTTGTCTGGGGTAGAAATTTCATCCTTTTGTGTAGCTTTGGCCTCAACATCTGGGCTTCTAGTGTCAGATGGCTTCGAGCAGTTCTCATGTTCTTCTATCAACTGTGCAATCCTTTTAGTCATGAAATCTTTTAAATCTTGTCTCTGTTGTTCTAAAACCTCTTCTTCTTCCTTCTTTTTGGCTTGATCTCTTTCAATCCAAGGTTTTCCGAGTAGCATAGTAAACGGGGCGTTGTCCTCAATCAATTTGATAATCTCAAAATATTCTTTTATCGAAGTTCCATTGACTGTCATAGGTATCTGAGCGAGTTTTCCACATAACATCATCAGTTTTCCTATGAATAGTCTTATTCCTCCCAATGAAGGAATCATGGTAGACTTCCCTATAGCTTCCAAATTTCTTTTTGGAATAATGTTTACTTGTGTTTCTTCATCAAGAATACAGTCAATGTCGAAGTCCCCTATTATTGCTTTGACTTGCTCCTTTTCTTTGAAGATCTCTGGTAATCGAACATCTTTATGTTCCTTCAGGGTTTCTTTCATTTGTATTAATACTTTCTCTGATTCTTGTTGGGTTTCTGCCTTTTCTGGATCTGCATTATGGTCTTCTTGATTTAGATTTATCCTTTCAAGCTTAGCGATCATTCTAGGGCAATCCAATACCTCATGATCCCTAGCTTTGCAACAGATACAACTAGGTCTTCTACCAGGGCATTTCTTAGCTAGATGGCCTGGTTTTCTGCAAATGTAACATAGGATTAATCCTCGCTTTCTTTTAAATGATCCCCGACCTCTTCTGTACTGCGCACTAGAATCGTGATAGCTAACCTGCAGAAAATTCTTTCTAGGATCCTGTATCCATTTGTTAGTCCAAACATTCTTTCTATGCATAGATATAACATATCTATCATTATACTTAACAAATCTATTCATATCAAACTTGATTTCATCTATTAATGGCCTAGTTCTTAAGCTAGGACAGAGTCTATCAAACATACCTAGATCCATGCTCTAGAAAAAAAAATTCACTTATCTTACTTCTACAGAGCACAAAGCTTCCAGATCTAAGAACTTTTGACTATTCTTACCTTTATTATAGCACAGAGCTTACAAATCTTACATCTTTTCTGCAGATCTGACCTCTTTCTTTCATAAATTTCCACTTTTACTTTTCTTAGAGAACAGAGCATTCAGATATAGCTTCTTTTCTTCAGATCTGATCTTCCTTTCTTTAGATATGACCTTATTCCTGGCACAAAGCTTCACAGGTCGAGTAAAAAGTTGTGCACTAGGGCAATAGATCTATGCACAGAGCTTTCTTTTGCACAAAGTTTATTCTTCCTCAGTTCCCAACAATCACAGTTTCAGTTCCCGGCAATCACAGTTTCAGGTCCCGACAACGGAACCATTTGTTGGCACAGGGGCAGACCCAGGGTTCAACGCTCAAGAGCGCACCAACAAAGCCCTAACTACCGACCCTTTTGGCAACACCTGTGAAGCAGATGAAGTCTCACCCGAGGTAGAGGCAGGGGTGGTTGCAAGACTCAGGTGTCTGCAACCTTAGCTGGGACATAGATCTGTGATTATATCATTTACAGAGCACTTAGCATCGATCATTCGTAAATATTCAACCCTTATTATACTTCACAGGCAGCACAGAGCATCGCAGTGTACTCTCAGATCTATAGTATTTCAGCACTTAACCATAGTAACCCAGATCAGATCTAGTAGATCAACACTAAGCATCCTCATGTAGATCACAATCATATATATCTAAGAATCACAGAGCATAAGTGGATATATCAAAGCACATAGCATAAGAAAAAACACATTGAATCAAAGCACAGAGCATAACACACAGATTTACGTGGTTCACCCCCGCCTTGGGGCTACATCCACAAGATCTTCTTTTGTATTATCATCTTCAATCTGTTACAAGCACAAAGCCTCCAAAACCCTTCTTCGGATAAGACAGAAGATTTTTGCAGCTCCCTAGATCCTTCTTCCTTGTGTTACGACACTTAGCTTTCTATAGAAACCTCACAATAATATGCACTTAGCCTTGCAAGCCTTACATAGTTCACACATAGCACTTATTCAACATCACATAGATGCACTACCAATTGCACTAAGCAATCACATCTACTACTTCTTACATTGTCTATCCTTCTACTTATACATTACAAAAGTGGGCCTAAGCATGGGTAAACCCACGGGCCGACATCCCTTTCCCATTACATTAACCCAAAACCCTAAAAGGGTCCAAAAGTGGACCAAGATCCCATGATCTCTGCTTCACCTGGTGCTCCATCTTTCACAGGCTGTTGAAGTCCAAAAATGGTCAAATATGACCAAGTGTTCCTCAAAACTTGGTCAAGGGCCAACAACATATAATTGTCATATTACATCCGTCAACCAGAGCCACTTCGAAGAGATAGGTCTTAACAAGAATAGCTTCAAGTGCTATAACACTATACAGGATCTCTTACAAGGCTCAGACAAGTATCGAAGAGCATCATATAAAGCTAGAGAGAGGGCACACCACGCCTACACAAAGGACAAAAAGCATCCAAAAAAAGAAAAATTGCTTCGTCATAAAAAGAGATGTAGATAGAGAGGAGGACCCTCGTGCCCATTGATCCATTTTTTGAATTGGATCTTTCCCTATGGAATTTGAAGCGCTTTCTTTGACAGAATGTTTGCCTCTTCATCTTCCTCTCTGTATATGTGAGCAAAACTGATACAGTTGAGAATATGTTTTTTCGCCCGCACCTGGTCCAACCATCCCATTAGGGAGGAGACTTGAAGAGTCCCCCTATTATTAATCCAATCTATCACAATATTTGAATCTCCCAAGACTTGGATATGCTTAATGTCCAAACCGATAGCCAAAGTTAAAGAAGCCCATGCTCCCAGGAGTTCATCCCTAGTGTTTATGCCTAGCCCACAGTTTAGGGTCCACCTGTAAATGATATTTCCATCTTTATTTATAATTCACCCATCTCCACTGACGAGACCGTTTTCTTGAGCCACTCAATCAAACCAAGATATAGAATCTGAAGTAAAAGCAAGAGTTTTTTTTATTCTAGGAAACTTCCTTACCAGTGGCCTCCTTCCACTCATTTTTTCTAAAAAACTGGATAATATGCGGGCAGTCCCTAGTAAGGAAGGAAAATGAGAGTCAAAGATGCATGAATTACGTTCCAACCAAATGTACCAACAAACCAAAGAAGGGAGGAAGACAAAATATTTCTCCTGTTTTGTCCAAGTATCAAAACAACAAGAAATAGAGTTACCACACTAGTTTTTGTTCAGGGTGTAAGTTGCAGTGATAATATGCCAAAGATTTTGTGCAAACGAACAGTCGACAAACAAATGTAACCACGTCTCCGCCTCCAACAAACATAAAGGGAAGAAGCTAGGAGCGATCCAACCTCTTTTCTGGAGGTTTTCCCAAGTTAAAAGTTTGTTTTCAATGACCAACCACGTGAACATATTTATTTTGTAAGGAATGTCCCATGACCATAAGTGTTTTCGCCACCTCGCAATATGAAGAGGCCATAATGTTTTTGACGGAGTAGTATAGAAATTTTTAACAATGAGCATACCTAAATGATCCCCACCAGTCTATAGTAGAATGTCTTCCGTAGGTTGTAGATGAATACCATAAGAAACCAGGGCCTTACAATAAGTGGACCACTCTGTAGCCAAAGTACCTGAAAGGCCCAACAATAAACTGCTTTTCCATTGTTCCAAAATGAAGCCTGAAGTAGCCTATGCTCTAGCTTGATAAAGATAGTGGATATTGTTATTATTTAAGGCCACAAGAAGATCCTGGGATAGTAACGAGGAATCATCCATACCCAGAATCATGTCCATACCAATAAAAACCGGTTGTCCATTCCCTGGATTCCAGCTAAGCCAATGCTTGATGAGAGGAAGCAACTTCAGCAAATTATTCCATGTCTGAGAGGCCAGAGGTTGAATTACATTATCTAATCTAAGCTAGGTAGCAACATAAGTATAAGGAAGATACTTATCCTTGATCACCCTGTGCTAAATATAGTCTTTTATTAACACCTGCCATAAGGAATTCGAAGCCAAGGCATGGTTAAAATGGAAAATGTTCTTGATGCCCCACCCACCAATAGATTTTGGTTTTGCAATCACCTCCCAACTAACCAGATGTAAATGTTGGTTTGATCCTCCACCTGACCAGAGAAAATCAAATATTAATGAGCTTATCTTTGTAAGCACAGAAGTTGGGATCGTCGCCAAGGCCATCCAATACATAGGCTGAGATTCTAAAACAACCTTTATAAGAGTGCAACGACCACCAAGAGATAACCAACGATTACACCAGTGGCTGATCCCGTGGTCAAATTTATTTAAAAGCCACCTCGAGTCTTCAAAAGTGGATCTTTCTGCTTTAAGGAAATAAGTCAGGTACCTAAAACCCTCTAAAAGATCGACGAAATTGATCACAAAGGCTTCCTTTAGCCTTTCCAAGTCCTTCCCATGTAAACCTGAATGGTGGAAAGTAGACTTTTCTAAGTTTACTTTGAGACCCGAAGCACAACAAAAAAGCTCTAGCAATGATTTAATCAACTTCCATTCCTCAAGAGACTCCTTTGACATAATAAGGATGCCATAAACAAAGATAAGGTGTAGGATTTTGACAACCCTTGAAACTTTAACCCCTGACAAACCACCTTCAGAAAGGTTTTTTCTCAGCAAAAGGCTAATACTTTCCATAACTATGATGAAAAGCAGAGGCGAAAGCAGAAAACCTTGTCAAGACCCCGTTCACTCTGGAAAAAGCAAGAGGTCTCACCATTTATCAAAACAACGAAAGAGGCGTTGACAACACAACTCATGATCCAGTTGGTCGAAAGTAGACTGAAGCCCATTTTGATGAGAATTAAGCGGAGAAAATCCCAGTTTACACAATCATAAGCTCTTTTTAATTCAAGTTTTAGGATGAGGGCCTTTCGCTTCTTTTGTTTAATGCTATGTATACACTCTTGAGTTGTGCCAATGGCATCCAATATTTTCCTACCTTTTAACAAACCAAGTTGTTCACCAGATAACATCCTCGAGAATATAGGCTTGACTATGTTTGCAATCACCTTCGCTATTAACTTGTAGCATAAATTGCACAACGAAATGGGCATGTAGTCACTAAAGGTTACGGGCCTATTCACCTTTGGTATCAAAGCGAGAAAATTTGAGTTTAGCGAGGATTTTACCTTCCCCCTAATCCTAGAGTCCTCAACAAGTTCCAACAGATCATTTCCCAGGATGTCAAAGAAATGGAGGAAAAATTCAACCGTCTAGCCATCCGGGCTTAGAATTTTGTCTTTAGAGAACAACTTTAATGTATCTGATATCTCCAGGAGTGTACAGGGGGGGTCAATAAGAATAGAATCCTCCTCTCTGACAAAATTGGAGAATAAACTAACCAGATTTAATTGGTCAACCAGGGAGGACAAGTTGTCAGCTTTAAACAAACCTTTGAAGTGCCTAGAAGCTTCTTTTTTTAGAGCCGCCTGCCCCTGTGAGACTAACCAAACTCATGAGTGATCTCCCATATGTGTTTCTTATTTCTGTTTTCACTGGAAAAATTATGAAAAAACTTTGTATTTAAATCCCCACATTTAAGCCAAATCGCCTCGCTCCTCTGTCTCCATAATTCCTCATCCTAGAGTAGTAGTGTGTTCCTTTCAGATTCCAAAGATTTTAAATGACACTCAACAGAATGATCTAAATCATCCCTTTATAATAAAGAGGATGTCACTTGGAGGTCCTCCTCCAAGGATTCAAGTCGAAGGAACTTTTCACGACTACGCTACCTAGCCCAAACTTTAATCCATTTTTTTAAGACTTTAAGTTTTCATACAAAATGGTGTTGAAAATTCGACTCCGTCAGGAAGGTTGGATCTGCCCAAACTTCTTTGACCATCATAGAGAAATCATCCTCCAACAACTAGGTAGGGTTCAAATTGAAAGGGTAGGCCGCCCGAGATGGTTGGAGATCAAACTGTGCTAAAATCGGTGCATGATCCGAGAAAAAAGGAAGCTCCACCCAAGAGCGAAATCGACCAACTGTACTTAGAAAAGATTCAGAAACCAAAAAATGGTCCAACCTCTTCGAGATGTTATCAGCCCTTGATATACCATTTCTCCATGTAGGAGTCACAACATCCGGTAGCAGATCAACCAAATGATTATCATGTAGGAGTTGTTTGAAAAACCCAGCCAAGTTGTCCAGATGAGCCACTGCACCCCATATCTCATCGACACCTGTAGTAAAATTTAAATCGCCTGCAACAATAATGTTTTCAGAAGACAGTAAACCACTTGCCACCACCCAATCTCAAAAAACTCTTCTGTCATTACATGGGCCATAAACATTGAGTAAACAAATACTCTTATCATTTTCTAAAGAGAAACTTGTTAAAAAAATACCCATACAACAAAGGGTGGGCTCCAAAGTAAACTTGTTTGGGTCCCACGACACCAAGAGACCCCCAAAGGAACCAACAGAGCTAACGACACAAGACAACCAATGCAGGACGAACTTATGAATAAGCAAACGAGCTCTCTCCTCGTCAACAAGAGTTTCTTGAAGGAAAATTAAATCAGGTTTAGTAATACGAAGCAATCTTCGCATGGAGGCTTGTTTGAGGGTCCCCCCCACCCCTCTGAGATTTAAAGAGAGAATGATCATGGTCTAGCCCTAGCAAGGGATTTTGTTCCTCGAAGGGCCCCAAAGTCATTGACAGCAGGAAAAGAAAGTTCTAAATCGAGAACCAGACAAATAACATTTTTTCATGCACTTCTCCTCTTAATAAGAGAAGTTTCAAAACCTAGTCCCTTTGACTAGGCGTAAACCTGTCCACCACCACCACATGAAGAAATCGACTTCCCCGAAGCCTCTGAGAGTCCAAGGAGGTTGATGAAATTCCTACCTTGGTAGGTAGGTAAAGGGACCAAGGCATTCACCTCCCAAAAAAGAGGGACAAGGGATTCCAACATTTCCCCCAAGAAGCAATCTCTAGTTATGATTCCCTGTAGCTCGAGACGACTCGGGGTCCCTATTCCCCCACACTGTCTGCCACCCCAGCCTCCATAGGAGCATCACGGATTGAAACAAACTAACCCCCTGTAGTATGTGGAATACTGCGAGAATTATACAGACCAGTACTATGGGTCCCCCGGGGGGAAAAGCCCTATCAGGACCCAAATCTACACCATTCCCCCCAGAAAAAGGAGCTAGTCCCCGCGAAGGAGAAACAATCCACTTAACAAGTTCCACAACACTGGAAGGTAAGAGAGGGGCGAGCCTCGGAGATGATAATGAATCTAAAGCCAACCTTTCCCAAGAAGTAAGCGAGAAATAAAAGGAGGGACATAGTACTTTTAATTTACCTGTAACAGTCGACGTGTCCTCATGAACATGAGAGTCCCCAGCAGGCCTGGAATTTCAAATTTACATTACCTGTCAAGTGCAAATTTGATGACAGTTGTTTGTTTTTCATACCTGTCATTTTACGTTTTATGTAGATTTACAAGTGTCAATTTTTTTTATATTACATGTTAATTTTATCTTAAACAGTGTGTACTATTCAGGTTTTGTCACATGGAGTACCCGACCTCAATTCTGCACTCACTTTACACAACCCTGTTTTACTGAAGGAACCAGAAAACTTTATGGATTAAATAAGGATCGGTGTTTTGGGTTTG
>ML798399.1:41194-59258 GCA_009831015.1 Picea engelmannii
TGGTAGTTAGATATAATAAATGTAAGAGGACTTCTTAGAAGGTTCTACTTCTAGAAGATTCCTCCTCTAGAATGTTCTTAGGAGATGATAGCACTATATAAAGAGGTTCAAGCAATGTAATGAGACATGAAGAGAAGTATTGTGTTTGGAGCGGTAGCTCAATTGGAGGAAGCCCCCTCGAAGAGGCAAGTGAACAGGAGATGATCCCTTCCATAATAGGATCCATTGTATGGTGTTGCCCTACCTCAAGGGTTTGATGGTAATAAAGAAGATTTTGCATATTGTTCTTGTATATCTATTGTGGTGCTTTTGTATTCAGTCTTTGGTTCTTAACAGAGCTCCTCAAGAGTTAATGATGGGATGGGGAAGACCGCCCATCCATAAGTCTTCCAGACCTGCCCATGGACTGGGAATTCGATCCACACACAAACTTGTTGAGGAAGGCAAGAAAGGAAGTGTGGTGGGCAGAGGAAGACCTGCGGGAAAAAAATGCAGAGACGAGAGAGGAAACTCTCAGGTCCGAGGAAGGAATGAAAGGGGAACAGTGAGTTTTGATCATTGAAAATAGAGATTGAGCCAGGAGAAGGAGAGTAACCTTCATCCTTATCTATTTTTTATTGAGAGAAGGAGATTAACCTTCGTCACTAACTTCCGCTGGAAGTAAGAGATTGAATCTCAAAGCATAGTGGCCAATGATAAATTCATTGGGAGTGAATGAGCCTATGGTTGGGTGGAAAAAAAGCACCCCTTTCAACAGTCACATCACACTCTATGGTTATGATAAGTGTTTTATTGCCTTATGCTTTGAATTGTAAATAATGGATGCATGCGAGTATTTACATGTCTATAAAGGGTTATTTATCTGTATTAAATGATTAAGTTATGAGTATGCATTTGTTTCCTTAAGAACCTATATTTCTTCTTGAATTTCCATATGTCCCAGTTTAATCACTCGAAGGCGCTTTCCCTAGGAATTTACATCACCGTTCCAGAGTCGGAGCAAGCCTCTAGGTGTCACATACCCACTACGACAAACTAAAATTTTTGCCTCTTCTCTTCGAGGGAAAAAATCCTCGAATTCCTACGGGGGCCTAACGCAGGCTAGCTTTCCCCTTATCCACCTCCATGTGATCGTTGCTTACGACCACGGGCCAAGCCAAAAGGCGCCTTTCAAATTTCGTGACTCAGCGATGTAGGAGAGTCAAGTCTTTCAACTCTTCAAACCCCAAAACCCGAAATCTTACCTTTGCTGAGAACGATGGCTGCGAATCTTCCCCTGATCCGACAGTCTTGGTAGTATCGGGATTTCGGTAACCCGGAGTTCGAAATGCAAGAGAGTCAAGTATTTCGACTCTTCAAACCCCGAAACCCGATACGCGAGTCCTTGTATGAGATCCAACAACTCACGGGATTTTGAAGCTTTCCCCGAACTCTAACCACTCACCATGCGTCTCCTCCAATGGACGGTCCAGATCCTTTCGAGACTCCTCCTTTCTACCACAGAGTGCTTCGGGGTTCCGGGTACTAGGATTTGCAACTTGCAAAGACGAGAGGTCTTTCCCTTTGGTTTCCCGGGTGTCGAAACACCGAAACATCGACCGGTAGCCACGTGTCCCTCCGATGGACAGTTGGGACCTTAGCCATGATCAACCGTTGTGATCTTTTCGGTACGATCAACGGTCATGATCAAATCCCGACTTTCTCAAACTTATTCACACTAAACCGATTCGGGGTTTCATATACCGGAATTTTGTGACTTGCGAAGACAAGGGGTCTTTCCCTTTGGTTTCCCGGGTGCCAAAATGCCGACCGAAAACCACGTGTCCCTCTGATGGATGGTCCAGGTAACTCCCATGGATCTTGGGATCTACGGTCCTTATTCCTTCGCTACTTGCGAAGGCTGAAAGGGGTCGAGGCATTAATGCCTACGTTCCTTCCTCCAATCTAATGTTCGTGACAAACCTCAAATCCTCCGAAAGGATATCATCTGTGCATCTAGAAAATAGAAGGGTACTCTCTTTCAGTATTTGAAACTCGTTATCCTTCCTGAGCTTCGTTAACTATGAAGGACTTGAGAGCTTTGCACTCTTTATCCTGGACTTGACTCTTAGAAGAGTCTTCAGCACAACTATTGCGCTCCTTCATCAAGGGGTTCTGGGTTCGGTTTGCCTTGCAGAGAGCCTGTGCATATCTGCACTACCTCTCCTGAGCTTAACAAGATTCGTCCTCCAAGGGAATCAAAAGGATTAGGAAGGTTTACATGCGTACATGAAACTGTGTCCACGATCGACGAACGCACAGTTCGTGACTCGGGCTTATGCCACCACAGGACACAAGTATTTACGGGTATAAAACCTATCCTAACCATATGCTTTCTTATTGGCCTAATTATACAATCAAGCAGAAATAAGGGGGATACAGTATATCCATTAAGAAATATGCCCGATTCCTGCAACATACACAATATAGCCAATTCATACACAGTTACAGATAAATTACACAGGGTAAGAAATCACTTATCTATTACAGGTTGTCGCCAACCAACTGACTGTGGGTGTTCATCCTTCCACTTGACCATAGGCTCAAAGGAATTCAATCTTAGCACTCTAGCCACCCCCGTGCCAAGCCATGATATCACCATGGAATTCTCACAGTTCTCGAGGGTTCTCTCTCTATTTTTTCTACTGCTTGGATCATGTTCTCTATAACTCATATCTTTCTCTCTCGGTGATGGCCTCGGCGAGGTTTCTCAGATGCCCCTCGACATCAATCTCACGGCCTTCATCTCATGACTCACTGGAGAGCTTTTCACATCTCCCCTACGATCTTACGCTCTTCTTCTCCCCGTCTCTTCCCATGTCTTCTCTCCCGTGTGTGTGTCCCTCTTACCTTGGGAGGTTTTTCCGACCTATCCTATTCCTTCTGTCAGAAGGAAGCTCAGGTCTGCAGGTCCCTGTGGTACTTCGAGCTAACAACCCATGTTTCCATTCATGGGGCTGGTTGGTGATTCAACCACCGGTCCTTTATTCATTGATTGATTTTCTTTCCTTGGGATTCAAAGGAGGTTTGTCATCCTTATCAAGGGATATTTGGGGTTATTTGATATATGAAACCTCTTGTATAGTTTTCACATTCTTCCTCTAGTGATATCATGGCCAGTACTTTCAAGGCTTCACCCCCACAGTCAGTTATTGGCAACTCAAACAATAATACATTTACATTTTCCTCATGCATTAGCATGGTAATTCCTATTCTATGATTAATTACAAATTAGGGGAAACAGGGTTTTACAATTCCCTCCCCCTTAAAGGAACATCGTCCTCGGTGTTCTTTCTCAAAACACCTGTCATGCCTTTCTCATTCAGCCACTTCAGAAGTCTTGACCTTCATCCTCAGTCAGGTCCTCTTTCAGGATCTTAGTCTTTATCACCTGCCTTCAATAATTCTTGGACAACAAGTACATTAATCACAATTTTGTGTGAAAACATCTTACTGTTGTTCAAAATTCAAAAGGAAAATTTCATATTCTAGCACAGTACTTATCTGTGCAGTTTGTGGATCTATATCCACATGGTAGTTTTGTTATCCATGCTCATCGCTTTCCTTGACGTATCCATTGGGTGCATGATTTCAATTCAATAGTTCATAAGAGCTATCATGATTTCATCTTCCTTTCCAAGGTTTTTCCGCACAAAAAACTACCCACTATGTGCATGATCCCAATAGTTTACAAGAATTATTAAGGTCTCCTCTTCCTTGCGGTCACTCATCCTCCAGGCCCGGGCTCAGGCATCCCCTTCACTATTATACAGACCCTCGGGTGATCCTTCTTTCCCTATCGAGGTTTTCTCGCACAGGAAAATTTTAGAGACTCTATCAAGTCTTACAGTCGAGGCATACCTCAGACTTACTCTGTCGAGGCATCCCTCTGGCTTGTGTTACCTCAACATAATTTATTTCAGCCAATCATGACTCATCACGGGATTCTCATGGCTCAACAGTAGCCCTTTTTCATCGTCTTCAGCTTTGACAACCTTCATCTGTTCCTTTCTGGACATGTATTTTCTTCTCACATGTGTCACAGGTATATAAAATTCATGAGACATCATTATAAATTTAAACTTTCAGAATGTTATTGCAAATCTGTCACCCACAGATTTTCTAATCTCACGATTTGTTTTCATATTTGTTCTGCACAGGAACCAGATTCATAATTATGGGACTTTCCTTCCCATAACGGTTTGGCTCAGCAGGCAATTGGCCTTCCTTATGGAAGTACAACACTACCATATCCAAGATTCTTTTCTTCCTGCAATTCATTCTTTACATAGCCAACAATTGTTAGTTTCATCTCAACATACCAAACTTTTCAAAATGTAATTCAACATTTAAAAAGGTTTTTAACAATTGTGCCAATATCCATGGCCACATTCATACCCAATGCATCCTTGCATTGTTTTTTAGGTTTGTCACACTTTATGATCGGTTCTTGGCCATGGGGTGTTGGAATTTAACCAACCTTTTCCTCATATGGTTTATTCGTTTTCTTTCATTCTTATAGTAGGACCATACTATCAGCTATAGGCCAATCACGATCCCAAATCAATACACACGAACTCAAAATTTTCACATGAATGCTTTTACGCATTCCTTGATTGTCAATGCATTAAAGACTTATCAATTCATGAATTCTTCCAAGGGTTACAAACAGTGTTTACTACCAGAGGTTCATACCTCCATCATTCAGGTTCTTCATCCTGAGTCATACCTTACTTGGGTATCCAAGGCATGCGACTGCCTTTCAAGTTTATGCATAACACTAAGACAATAAAATATTTCAGAAGGGGTTCTTACCAAATCCCTTCATACCTTGTGCCACACAGGCATGAATATCTTATACTGGTTCTTGGCTGCTAGCACCCTCTTTCTTATTTTTTTACCTCATCACCAGTGCTTTATTGGAGCTTTTACAACCCTGTCAACAATCTTTCACTCACAGCCTTCTCCTAGTCATTCTCTGTTTTGAGGTTGCCCATCATTGGCAATTGTCTTCCTCAATAGCTCCAATTTATTTCTATACACATCATGCATCATCATAGACACAATTACATTAGTCATAATATTAAACCTAATGCATGTATCATAACATTCGAATTCATAAACATCCTTAAATGTTTCCATAAGTGCAACACAACAATTCTCAATCGTTTTCACAGTATTACAACCATCATTACTATGGTGTCAAAAAATTTTCGTTCATCAATATACTATCTTTCTCATCCCATAGAAAACATAATGCACAACAAGGAAGTAATTGAGGGCTCTCCTCTTCTTCAAATTCTTTCTACATCGCCTGGGGATTTTCAGCCCAGTCGAGTTATCTCTAAGGCCTCACTGCCTTTTATTACTCATAGCTTCAACCAAGCCTTATCAGTTAAATGTACTCATTTATTCATTTAATCATACTCAAGGGGTTTACTTGCGTCTTACCAACTATATCGGTTTCCATAACTGCTCTTTTTCTGAGCAGCCTTGGTTAGGCCTCACCCTAACCCTTCTTGGGATACTGCAACATGATTTAATAGAAACTCTTTTCTCATAATGAATCATGAACATGTGCATCCTACACACTCCCATTCGGTTATCAGAATGGTCAGTATTCAGTTGTTAGTCTTCTATTAATTACACGATTCTTTGAAAATGTAATCCAGGATTCTTATATATGGATAGGCCTTGCAGCCCATTGTCCAACCTTCAACAATTATTAGGGTTGTGACTTTGTTCTTCTGACAAAGTCCTTACACAATTCCTCCACCGGGAACTCCTTCGGCATGCAACTTCCTTGTTGCATATCCATCACTATTTGTGATGGACTCAACCTTGAGCTAGCTTTAGCTTTTTACTAAATATTCCCCTTAAGAAATATAAGCATGCATATTTACTGTTAAGATCAGTCAATTCATATTCATTCAAAATCCTTCTCATGTGATGCTCAAAGGTGTAATCATTTGTCTCTTGTTATGGTAAGAGATCATCTTTTCTCATTTACCCTTTCATCTAATTATATTGGAACTTCTTTAGGAAATGGAGTACATTCCCCTCAGGCTATTATTTGGAATAGAACTTTCATGACTCCCCAGAATGGAGTCAGCTATGCCTCCATAGTATTCATTTAATCTGGACAAGAGCAACACTTGCTTCACGTTTCATTCATCAGGGAAATCATATTGGGCCTCTAGTATACTTATATTGTTACATCATACGTGTGCATTACTTGCACGTTTCATATCATTCATACCTTACTAGTATTAACATCAAGATTCCTATTATGAAGCTTCACTCTGCATTCAACTCATGCGTATTCATCATACTATCTCACACCTTCTCCTCACACGACCACCGATGGTGACCACGATCCAAACTAAAAGGCACTTCGTGTTTCACGATTTCGGGATGCATGTTGCAAGGAACTCTGGTTCCTTGATCCCCAAAATCTGAAAACCCAAAAGACCGAAGCTAAGGTTTTCTCGTCTCTTTTATTCACATGACCCTTCGCTTGTAACCTGGGGTCAACTCCTAGACACGCGTCGATATCTCGTGTTTCAGCGAATCCGTGGACAATGCTCCACCGTTTCCCAATAGCCGAAACCTTGAAGCTCTACATCAACGACTCTCGTTGATTCAAATCTAACAGATACTATTCCTCCTGAGCTTGTGAGTGATGAGAGGTTATCAACCTTATCTTCTCCATTAATCTACTAGATCTAACGGTTCATGGAATTTCGGTATTCCTCCCTCTGAGAATTCCACCGTCCGTTCAGACTCTCGATACCCGAAATGTTGAAATTTCAGATCAGATCAACGGTCACCAATATCTCTCCAACCAACGGTTGTTATTATGTCACGATTTCGCGTTTCGTGACTTCGAGACTTCTGTTATGAAGAACCTAAAATCCTTCGATCCCCGAAATTGCGAAGTTTCGGAGTTCTCAATCTGACGGTCCTGATTCTTCCACGATCTGATAGCTCATATCTCGTCGGGGTTTCGCGTATCGAGATTTCACGATTTCTTGTGTCGCGAAGACGAAAGACCTTTCACCTTCATTCTCTTGATCCCCAAAATTGTGAAATTCTCTCTGGACGATCAATGGTTCAGATCCCTCCTTGATCAACGACTATGATGTTTTTGCGAATTTCTCATTGCTTCTTCCAAGCCCTTTGGTTTTGCGAAATTATGGTATCTCCTCGAACTAACCAGTGTGCTACTTCTCCGAGATCGAACAACTCGGAACATTTCGGTTCTTTTTGAATGGATCTTGACTCTCGATCCTATCCAATCTTCAAAATTATTTTCTGAAGGATTTCTCCCGCTCAATCACTTGTTCTTTCTTAGAACTTCAGTTTTCTACACTTGACCTTTGAACGCTTCAACTCTTTGAAACTTAGAAACTTTTTCTAAGTGTTTCCTCTCAAGACTTAAAACCACTACTCCTCCTGGTATACTCTACACTCAACCTCTGGAGTTTTCAAACTTTAACACAAGATGGATTCTATACGCATGTTCGGCATATCAAATTTCCTCGTTATCTCTTCTGATCTTTTAAGTTACTTACAGGACTAATCTCTTAGTCATAACTCATACGGACATTACCCTCTCTTTATGGGAACAACCAACAAGGGTCACTCTTGGGAATTAGCAATAGTCCCAAAGGACTCCTCTTAATCTTGCTTAAATAGATTATCCTTGTTGTCAATTCTAACCATTATAGGTCAGGTAATCTGACCCTACATATTTTCATCATTCCTCTCAATCATGAGGAGTTATATGCTCAGGGTTTAGTCTTTTAATAATGTAGTAATTATAACTTTCTAAGGATCCTACCAGTCCTTACCAGATTTCCCAAATCATCAAGGAGTTCTTCATTTGGATCTTAATTCTTACCTAACCAGCCGTCTCAATTGCAAGAGACTCTACCTACTTTAGTAGGTAGCCATCATCACACTTGTAATAGAACAACTCAGTTCATGTCCCTTTTCTGGCTCGTGCAGCTCCATAGCACAATTTATTCCACCTCTGTTATTCACACTCAGGTCTTATCAATAATATTGATCAGTGCATCCCTACTCCTATAAGAGTAGTTATCATTTTGACAAAGGAACAATATAATTCCCTTGCTGGAATTCAATAAGAAATCCCAAAATCACAGGTTCATTTTGCAGCCCTTCTCCTCAAGGAGTAAATGAAGATAACAACATCTCCTTACGTGACTCGTACATGAGACCAAGCAGGCCAAGTGTTGTAACCATGCTCTAATACCAATTTGTCACATACCCACTACGACAAACTAAAATTTTCACCTCTTTTCTTCGAGGGACATAATCCATGAATTCCTACGGGGGCCTAGCGTAGGCTATCTTTCCCCTTATCCACCTCCATGTGATCATTGGTTATGACCACGGGCCAAGCCAAGAGGCACCCTTTGCATTTCGTGACTTAGCGATGTAGGAGAGTCAAATATTTTGACTCTTCAAACCCCGAAACCCAAAATCTTACTTTTGCTGAGATCGACGGCTGTGAATCTTCCCCTGATCTGACGGTCCTAGACGTATCAGGATTTCGGTAATCGGGAGTCCGAAATGAAAGAGAGTCAAGTCTTTCAACTCTTCAAACCTTGAAACCCGATACGCGATTCCTTGTATGAGATCCAACGGCTCACGAGATTTTAGAGCTTTCCCCGAACTCTAACCACTTACCACGCGTCTCCTCCGATGGATGGTCGAGATCCTTTCGGGACTCCTCCTTTCTACCATAGAGCGCATAGGGGTTCCGGGTACCGGGATTTCACGACTTGCAAAGACGAGAGGTCTTGCCATTTGGTTTCCTGGGTGCCAAAAAGCTGAAACATCGACCGGTAGCCACGTGTCCCTTCAATGGACGGTTGCGACCCTTAGCCATGATCAACCGTTGTGATCTTTTTGGGATGATCAACGGTCGCGATCAAATTCTGGCTTTCTCAATCTTATTCACACTAAACCGATTCAGGGTTTCGTATACCGGGATTTCGTGACTTGCGAAGACAAGGGGTCTTGCCCTTTGGTTTCCTGGGTGTCGAAACGTCGACTAGCAGCCATGTGTCCCTCCGATGGACAGTCCAGGTAACTCCCATGGATCTTGGGATCTATGGTCCTGATTCCTTCGCTACTTGCGAAGGATGAAAGGGGTCGAGGCATTAACGCCTACGTTCCTTCCTCCAATCTAACGGTCGTGACAGACCTCAGATCCTCCAAAAGGTTCTCATCCGTGCATCTAGCAAATGAAAGGGTACTCTATTTCGCTATTTGAAACTCACTATTCTTCCCGATCTTCGTTAGCTATGAAGGACTTGAGAGCTTTGCACTCTTTCTCCTGGACTTGACTATTAGAAGAGTCTTCAACACAACTATTTCACTCCTTCATCAAGGGGTTTTGGGTTCAGTTTGCCTTGCAGAGAGCCTGTGCATATTTGCACTACATCTCGTGAGATTAATAGGCTTCGTCCTCCAAGGGACTCAAAAGGATTAGGAAGGTTTACATGAGTACATGAAACTGTGTCCACGGTCAACGAACACACAGTTCATGACTCGGGCTTATGCCACCATAGGACACAAGTATTTACGGGTATAAAACCTATCCTAACCATATGCTTTCTTACTGGCCTAATTATACAATCAAGAAGAAATAAGGGGGATACAATATATCCATTAATAAATATGCCCGATTCCTGCAACATACACAATATAGCCAATTCATACACAGTTACAGATAAATTACACAGGGTAAGAAATCACTTATCTATTACAGGTTTCCGCCAACCAACTGACTGTGGGTGTTCGTCCTTCCACCCGACCATAGGCTCAGAGGCATTCAATCTTAACACTCTGGCCACCCCCGTGCCAAGCCATGATATCACCAGGGAATTCTCATAGTTCTTGAGGGTTCTCTCTCTGTTTTTGCTTCTGCTTGGATCATGTTCTCTGTAACTCAGAGATTTCTCTCTTGGTGATGGCCTCGATGAGGTTTATCATATGCCCCTCAGCATCAAGCTTGTGGCCTTCGTCTCGCGACTCGCTGGAGAGCTCTGTGCATCTCCCCTGCGAGCTTACGCTCTTCTTCTCCTCATCTCTTCCCGTGTCTCCTCTCCCGTGTGTGTGTCCCTCTTACCTTGGGAGGTTTTACCAACCTATCCTGTTCCTTCTGTCATAAAGGAGCTCAGGTTTGTAGGTCCCTGTGGTACTTTGAACTGATAGCCCATGTTTCCATTTATGGGGGTGGTTGGTGATTCAACCACCGATCCTTTCTTCATTGACTGATTTTCTTTCCTTGGGATTCGAAGGAGGTTTGTCATCCTTATCAAGGGAGATTTGGGGTTATTTGATATATGAACCCTCTTGTATAGTTTTCACATTTTTACTCTAGTGATATCATGGCCAGTACTTTCAAGGCTTCACGCCCACAGTCAGTTATTGGAAACTCAAACAATACTACATTTACATTTTCCTCATGCATTAGCATGGTAATTCCTATTCTATGATTAATTACAAATTGGGGGAAATAGGGTGTTACACTAGGCATGGATACCATTTTGATAACCTTACAAGTTACTTTACCTTGATTTAGAGCTTAAAGCTCTATGAGTTGGGAAGGTGTTACCTTCAGACCAGTAGTCTAGGAGACTCTGAACTGTGCCTATTCCCTTAACCAGAAACCCGAATAAGAGCGAGGATTATAGCCCAGGACTTATATGAAGGTCCATGTGACCTGGGTCTAGGAACCTTGGAGCTCGAGGCTTCGAGATTTCAAATTTCACAATAGTTGAGTTGGACGCCGCAATTGCTATGAACCGTCGAGATCGAGGGTGGTGAATCACTGCAGAGAATGAAGGTGAAAATTGCGGACGCGCTAGGTCATGGATCACAATTCACCTCTGCCATTGATATCGATGGGACGAAAGATCAACGATCCCAGTTAGACTATAATCAAGTGATCACTTTCCAGATTGCGAAGGTCGAACTCTCTGGTAAAGAGTACGCATGTTGGGGCCCTGCAATTTTTTTGAACGGTCGATCGTCATTGACCTTTGATCTGAGTTTGACACGATCCTTGAAACAAAAGGAGCGTGTGGGATGGACAAATCTTCAAGGAGATCAAGCTTAGAAGAGATATCATTTTCATGAGTGTAGACGAAATCTAGGAGACAGGCCCGTAGGAGGAGTAAGGGTCGAATCCTTCGAGCACTTAGAAAATCTTCTAAGTCGGAGTAAGTCAGAAGCTCACTAGGAGGAGCGATAGTGGCCGTTGGATCACAATGCCAAGGATCGACAACCATCTGATCTAAGAAGAGTGCATGAACCTTAGCACTTGGAACACGCAAGAGAAGTGAACTTACCAAAGTTATGAAGTCTCGAAGTAATTTGAGGTTGTCCATCACCAGGAGGTGAATCTATGACGCCATATCTAGAGGAATATGTGGCAGAGGATTGTGGACTCCGGAGAAATATGTTCAAGGGTTTTCAGTTGAAAGTTAAGATTCTCTAACCCCGAAGACACGAAGTGAATCTGGACTGCCAGATTTAGAGGGACACGTGGCGAAAGATCGTGGACTCCGGGGAAATCTATGTGAGAGTTTTCAGTTGAGATCTGAGACTCCCAATGTATGGAGATCTAGAGAGCCGAAGTGAATCTCAGTCGTCAGATCGTCCAAAGTAAATCTCCAGCATCGGATCATCCATAATGAATCTGGAATGTATGATCCATAAGGGATGTAGCGTGAATCTGTGGACTTCGGATAAAGTCCTAAAGTAATTCATAGCTGTCAGATTAAGAAGGGATGTGGTGTGAATCCATGGAATCCAGATAATGTCCTGAAGTAATTCATAACCATTAGATTAAGAAGGGACGTGGCATGAATCTGTGGACTCTGGATAAAGTCCCGAAGTAATTCATAGCTGTCGGATTAAGAAGGGACATGGTGTGAATCTGTGGACTTTGGATAAAGTCCCAAAGTAATTCATAGCTGTCAGATTAAGAAGGGACGTGGTGTAAATTTGTGGACTCCAGGTAAAGTCCCGAAGTAATTCATGGTTGTCAGATCTAGAGGAGACGTGGCGTAAATCTGTGAACTCCGAGTAAATACCCAAAGCAATCCTCGATCGACAGATCCAGAGGATAGGTGGCACAAATCTGTGGACTCTGGTTAAAGACCTGAAGTAATCCTTGACTGTCAGATCAAGTGGACACATGTCAGTGGATTATATCCTTTAGATAAAATCCATTGGGAAAAAGGGTGAAGTTTGAGATCTCAGAAGTTCGAAGACCCGAAGGAGATCTCAACCATTGATTGAGAAGAGGGCCACAGGACCATTCATCTAGTTGAAAGGGTCAAACTCCCGAAGTAGAAGCAGGGTCATTGACTTAGGAGGATAAGTGTCCGTAGATCATCAACTTTAGAAGATTGATGTACAAAGGAAATAAAGGTTTGAGATTTGAAAAGTTAGAAGTCCGAAATCACGAAGGAAATCACACCTATTGAATTAGGTGGGGCAAATCTGGTCCGTGGATTTGAAAAGGGAAGATCTGAACCATCAGTTCAGACAATACTGTCAAGATTTGGAGATCGACAGTCCCATAGCATTGCGGGGATTGGAGGTGCGCTAACTTTAAAAATTTGAGGGAGGGCCGCAATCCAAACCCCGATTTTGGAGAAAGGACATGTGGAGGATCGAGGAGAATTGCGGGCCAAAAAGTAGTTTGGTTTCAAACCACCTTTGGTCGCACCCGCAATTGTGTGTTTTCATGAGTTCATCGCCCAAGGTCACATCTGAGGAGGGGCCAAGAGAAAAGGGGCTAACGCCAACTCCGAGACTTTGCTGAAGCGCGAAGGAGAAGGTCGCGGGTATCATAAGACCTACACCAGAAGAGTGAAGGGCCTATGTTTGATTAAGAGGTGAGACTATCAAGGTATCTAAGTCTTGTTTGACTTATATAATCAGAGAACCTTGATCGGAGGTTCGGGCTGAGTCTTGAACTTCCCAAATTAGGAATCGTAGAGGGAAAGGATTTGTTCATGTAAGGAGGCCGATTTTTTTTTTATTTTCACCCCATCGTGGGTGTGTTACACTTCACCCAACTCAAAGGATGAAAATCACTTAACTCAGTTGCACTCTCTTGCTGCGATTTTGTTGTTTTCATTGCCTACTATAATTGACTTTTGCACCCTTCACTTCAAAATTTTTCATAAGTGTTAAAATCTTGTGATATTTTCAGTACACCCTTACTTCAACTAATTCTTCCATGTCTCTGCACGTCGACCCCCACGTATTGAACTAGTTGGGTATATAATCCAACCATTTCTCCCAATACGTGATCATGCACATCCTCATGCCCTAACTTAGTCTTTTTGGTCGCATCACCGTCACTTTGTCCAACTCCAAAGATTAAGGAAAGTGTCCATCCTTGCATCATCATTGTTTCAATCATCTAATCGTTATTGAGGATATCCTCTACAATGTCTAATTTTTTCACTTTGAACCTACTGACACATATGTACTCTTGACCCCCTTGTCATTTTGTTGTTCTCACCCAAGTTTAAGAACTAGTTGAATAGCTAGTTCAACCATCACACTCCTTGAGTTTGCACACCTTCATGCACAAACTGGTCACTTCCTTTCACAATTTGGTCCATCCACACAATGATCTCAGACCAAGTCAAGTTCACCCCTCACCTTTCTACACTATGAATTCACCCCAAAGAAAAACCATCTATGACAAATTGACTTCACTATCCACCTCATGACACACTTAGCCACTTTTCCCCAAGAATTGTGCATCCAAACTTCATTTGCCTCACTACACCATCACCTATCCATGCTACAACATATACCTCTCTATGCCTTGGAATGGTTAGGCTTCATCCTCAACCATGCTTCCCAAATAAAGAGAAACACACAAGTCCAAGTGATCTCTTCATGTTACAATCTGCTTGTTTTCATAATCGTCCAAATGAAGGAAAGTCCCCAACTCACCTCCTTCCATTGAATCACCTCAACACAACTCAATATCTATGATGAGTGTGGAAAACATGCATACGCTCCTCAAATATCCAAATGAGCCATACAAAGTGCTTCAAGTAGAATGAGTCACCTTAAAGAAGTTCCATTTCTTAGGAAAATTCGAACCAATACTATGCCAACTCCAACCAACAATCCCCATAGGATCTTTGAGTCATTTCACAATCGTCCGGAAGTCACTAAGGTGTGATCTGCCTCATCCAATTTCCCATACCAATGATGAGTGAACACCACCCAAGTCACTTGGTCTGCATTCTTCCCATTCAAGTTCACTGTCAACAATTCTTGACCGACTCCTTTGTTGACCCCATCCTTCTCTTGGAAAGAAACTACCTTTCCCCCTTTCCAACATCCAAACTTTGTCACTATCATCGGGACTTTCAAGTCACCTCCTGACTCAATAAATTTGGCTAAGGAACTAAACACTAACGTGCCTCATCCAACCTCTGAAACTTGACACATCCATACCTCACTGCACACTTTAGCGTAGTGACCTGTCCAATGCACCTCATAAAGGAATTAGGTAAGTTCTCCAAGCCACCTCCACAACTACATCTAAATTTAGCTAATTCCACCACAAGACTCATCCAAGTAGGTTTCCCAAGATCTTTGCACATTCTCCCAACCAAGGACTCCAAAAATGTTGTAAGACTTCTTCAAATATACACCACTTGAGTCACCCTCAAGTCTACCAGAATGCATTTGAACAACCAAGTCATCCATATTACCTTCAAAGAAGTCATTGCAACACTTGGAAAATGAGAGAACTCAATCCAACCATACCTTTCTCTAAGACATCATTCGCTATAACCATGTTCTAAGTCTATTGTTCGGGACCTTCAATTGCTTAAGAAACTAACTCCCTGCATGAACTCACCTCAACCATCGTCCATTGTGATACAAGTCCGATTTCGTTCATCCACTTTCAAAATCCATCTACGTCCCAAAATTTGCATGCAACCAATCAAACTCATCTTTAATGATTTCTATCTATGCACCTTGATTGATTCTGCTTCAAGGCACCATGCATCCACCTCATGAGTGTCAAGTCATCCTGCTAACCAATTATCGTAACTCTGCGAAGAGCTATCTCGCCCAAAGGCTACTGGCAACCCATTCCCAACAACCCAACTCAACTCAACTATTGTTCTTGGCGATGCACAATACGAAGACGTCATGATGGAAATGTTCCCAACCAAATCCCTAGTGTGGAGTTGTTCTAGGTCACCCAGGTCATCCAACGCACCCAAGTGGTTTACCTAGCTGCAACCCAAAATTGCTCCCCCTCTGTGATCAATTGTATGATCTCCTTCTACATTTCACTTTTTTTTATCACTTCTACGGTTATCTATATGAAGAGTCTTTCATTAATAGATCCTACATTCATCTTCCTTTCCCAAGCACTTGATTCATCCAACAAACTCTACACCTAGTCTCTCCAACGTGTGTATAATAGATTTGGCACTAACTTCCATCACAAATCAAACCAACCAAGTCTTCCTTTTTGATCAAGTCTCCGACAATTTCTTTGAAGAACCGTGCGATGATTTCTATGGTCATAACCCTATCCAAGTGCTTTGTTTCACACAAGCTTCTTCTCTCGTTATGTACAAGGTGTGCACCTAGCTCAACCTTCTCATCACACCGTGAACTAAACCTCTTCCATAAGTCTAATGTAAAGTCTATGATGAACAAGTTCATTGCACTGAACCATTCACCAATTATCTGAATGTTCCCATTGAACTGACTTCGCAATGAACTACCATCGTAGTTCTCTCTGATACCATCTATCATTGAGATAATGGTGAAGAGCTCCCTAACCCTTATCCAAAATATACAACGAATCTAATATGATACCATCTGTCATGTCCCCATAGCATGCCTCGTGTTTGTGCACCTATTGAGGGTGTGCTTGGAAACACTAAGGTTACTTCGTTCGAACTACTCCTCTTCACCTAGAGCATACCCATACTCCGTTCTAGGCTACCGACGAGTCATATTCCTACTCTAGTGCAACTCTTGTATGATTAGACATCCATTAATTTATTTAACACTTAGTCATTTTTAAGCATACATCCATGATAAACCAAGAGAATCGTGGAACAAACAAAATAAAAACACATATATAGTGTGGGTGACACGAACCGTTCCTAACACCTGAATAAGTCTTGTTATATGCAAAATAATTACAACGTGAGCAATTCCAACTCGGTTTACAACAGGGCAGAATCAAACGACTCATCTGACCTCACTAGGACACTCATAGACATATTGTCACCAAGAATCTCTGTCACAACTGTCTTTGCAACCACCTACGGTGCACCTAATACATGCCTCCAAACATAGACTTGTTGTCTCGTCGTTTCCACAGACTCCACCTATTCATTTCCACAAACTTCTCAGATTTCGATTCTACCTCAGGCATGCCTCCACAAACCTATGTTTCTAGACTTAGACAAAATATGCCCAAGAGAAATTCTCCCAACTCTATCCGTCGAACCCTCCTCAAGGTAGCGCAAGTTCTCTAAGCGTGGAGGGACTTGGCTCCTTGAGGGAGCTCCTCCTCTTTGCTTACCTCAGAATCTCATATCTCTCCTTGTCTCTTTGTCTTGCCAAAACTCTCCATCATTGGTTGTGTGCCCTTGTTCTCATATAGGATCTCCAAAGGTCATCATCGAGAACCATCGCTTCCTTTAGGGGTGTCACGCCCTTTCGTGAGCCCATGTACAAACAAATCATCGTGCCCATTCACAAAGCCGATCGCCCAAATAACCCATGCGCTCTCAACCGTCGTGCCCCTTGGGACCGACGTGTCCATTTTTGGTGGGCCCCTTATGTCAGCGTGCCCCATATGTCTAACTGATTCATCATCTTGGGTGAGCGTGCCCCTTAAGTGAGTTAAGACGATTTTCCCAAGTGCACCCCCCCATGCCTTAGCCGATTTTCCTTCATTGATGGAGCGCCCAAGTCTTTCCCTCAACTCTTCATCAAACCATTCATCATTTGACTTGCCTTGCAAGGCACCTTGAGTGGAGTCCTCCCTTGGCATGTCACGAGCCCAATGACTCCTAACTCCCCACTATATGAAGATCTTCATCTCTTATTCATACCTATCTTCTTTCCTGTCCGATTCAACTGTGATGAAAGTGTGCGCGCCCAAGCTAAGCTCTCAAGGCCTTACATATGTCAATAATAAAATGAGATGTCACTGATAAAATATAATGGTTACACATAAATGAAGTGATCTTTAAGATACACACACATATATAAAGAGAGAGAAAGAGAATTTGTGGTATAAATAAGAAATTAGTAATATAAAAAATTAATGAATTATACAATCATCAAAAAATACTTTTATGTAGAAAGTTAGATAAATAATAGAATTAATATTACATAATTAAAACTAAAATAAATTTTAAAGTTAATTTTGGACATAGATTAAATATAAGAAGAAAGAGACTTATATTCATATTCCTTACAAACTAGTATAAATAAGGAATTAAGAATAATAATAATAATAATAATAATCTTTTTTTAAGGTTATTGCCAAGCCATAAATCAAATTGATGTATAAGACCTTTTTTGCTCAAGGATTTGATCCAAAAATATATATACCTCACCCCTTTGGATTTGAACTTGATAAATTATAAAATTATCAAAAATAATTTTAAAATGATTAAAAATTAGTTGTATATAAAAATTGAGGGAAAGAATAAAATTAACGTTACAAAATTAAAATTAATTAAAAAAAATTAAAGTTAATTTGGAAAATGGATCAAACAATTTGGAAGATGAATCAAATATTAGAAAAAAGAATATTGATTTTTTCAATATTAAAAAGATGGAGGATTATCTTACCTACATATACCTTACTCTTATATTGTAAGGTACTAGAAATATTGAGAAACAATTGTTTCTATAATATTTTCTACTATTATTACGCCGATAGGCGTCCCCC